>CAJPEX010006513.1:0-10271 GCA_905338405.1 Notodromas monacha | reverse complement strand
AAATTTTTGAAGTTGGAAACAGGAAATGTTCCCCTCCTGCAGTCCTGGCTGGGGGCTCTGTAGGAACCACCAAATGAAAAATCAATAAAAAAGAAATTCAATTGATTGAAGCATGTATGGGATGAGGATAACACAAATGAACTGTATTCATGTGTTTCCCTTCATGAATTTATTCACAGCAAAGTTTTGGAGGTAAATGAGTACTCATTTTCCTGATACACTGTTTATACCCCTTAAACACACTGTCTCAACTCTCTCATAGATTTGCTTCAAGGAGAGAGTGATGCGCTTGGGGAGTGAGGGGCTGCAGGGGCACACTGGCTCATTTTTCAGTGGAGCACATATTAGCTCCGGCAAGATGGGCATCCACCACATTTTTGAAGCACCAATTGGCTAAAAGTGGGCTGTGCCATTTATGCAGCATCTGAGCTACTAAATAAATAGCGCATGCCACTTTAGAGTGGCCTGTGCCACTTATTCAGCATGCGGGCCACTAGACAAATGCTGTATTAGCATTGCATGCCCTTTATACTGCTGTATAAATGGCGCGCTGTTTATAAGCATTCATCTATAGTGGCATTTTCCTGGATCTGCAGGCAATCTTTCAAATAATGGCCAGGTTTATGGCAATAAAAACAGAGTCTGTTTGAAGGGTCAGCATTTGAACGTGTTGCATTTGTATTAGATTGAGAATTTGCAGACGTTGTGGACAAATTATCATTTTGCAGCATAGAATTTGTGCTGGGACTAATAAGTCTGCATTTGTGGCTGCCATAACGCATGTATTGACCATGATGTTGGCACCATTGACAGGGTGGTAGCAATGTAGTCTCTCAAGCATGGGCACAAGAGAGGGACTGCAGCCGCCTGGGGAGTGAGACTGGGGAAAGGGGGGGCAGCTCCTT
The DNA here is from genome assembly GCA_905338405.1 of Notodromas monacha. Classification (NCBI taxonomy): domain Eukaryota; kingdom Metazoa; phylum Arthropoda; class Ostracoda; order Podocopida; family Cyprididae; genus Notodromas; species Notodromas monacha. The sequence goes on along the minus strand of CAJPEX010006513.1, from coordinate 9,366 downwards.
TCTGGTGGCTCAAGTTTAGCTCTGGCAAGATGTCCCTTCATGGCAGCAATGATTGATGTTTAAAGTTGGATTTCATGGTACCTGACATTGACAAATTCTGAGTGAGTAGGTAGGACTTGGCAATCTCAATCATATTGTCCCAGGACATTGCTGGTTGTCTAAGCCACTTCTTCTGAAGTTTGTCCTTTAGTCTGCCGTTGGAGATGAAGAAAAGCTGTTCCATGAATATCTGCTTTAGGAAGGGTTCCCCTGATTCAAGCAGGTCAACAGGGAAGCAAAGGAATGCGTCTTACTGATCCTGCATGCATTCCACAAAGCTGAAATAGCTCTCCTCCAGTTCAGGTTTCATGCATGTCGGAAGGTTTCCAATCTGTCTAGGTGGGGTGTGGGATGTTGTCTAGTGATGACTTCCACAAGCTGGTTGAAGTTGGTGACTCCCCACTTGTGATGCCAAATTGCCATACTCTGGATGTGCGGGGGAGTGTTCTGCAACAAGCAGCGGATCAGATCAACCTCAGTGATGTTGTCTTGGGCCAGAAGATTGCGGAGTTGGATGATGTAGTCTTCAAATGCCTCATTTGTGTTCTGTTTTGGCAGGTCAGGACTGTGCAGGCTGGCAAACCACCTTGAAGGCTGGATGGGAATCTGTTGCAGGTCCTTGCAGATTGTTGCCAGCTCACAAGAAGGAGCTACGCCCAAAGGATGTGGCAGGGCTTGTAAAGCTGTGACTGGAATTTGAAACTTGTCCAGTGCGCTGCATATTCCACCTTGGAGTTGTGGGTTGGTCTGCCCAGGCAATATGTATCAACAAGGAGCTGCAACATGGCTATTGGGAGGCTTTCCCACACACTGGATGAATTTGAAGTTTGCTTGCGGGCAGTTTGTTGTTTGCAGCTTGTGCACCAGTCTTCCCAGCATCAGATTCAGAATTGGAATGGAATTCTTTGGTTTCTCCCAACTTGGCCTCAGCCGCAGCTTTAGAATTGTACGTGTTGCACAGCATAACTGTGAACGTTGGGTACAGCACATGATCGATCCCAGGTCCACTTTTGGCGGACAAGCCCCCAGTAAGGGATTTGGAGAATAAAGTCTTCAATCACAGCGTTGAAGTACAAGTTTATTTCATTGATGTCACAACACAACACAGAGTCAAGGGTAAAAGTCAGGAAGACTGTACAAGTCAAGATCTTTGAACTGAATGCTGTCCTCCTCCTGCTCTCAGTCACTCCTCTCCCTTGTGCTGCAGATCTAGAGATAAGAGTAGCTCAAGCTGTTGGGAAGAGTGACTGGTAAAACACAACAAGGATAGATGTTGCTTCTGTAAGTCATGATAATGCCTCACTCTTTGAACTAGCTGCACCATCAAATCACATTTTTCTTGACCTGTATTCCAAATTTTCAAGAAAATCATGAGCAAATCATCCATCATCAGGTGTTGTTATGCATTGCTTACTTTTTTTCCTGACTGGTATGTATATGTCCAACACACATTGATAAGAGAACAGTTAGCTTCAATTTAACAGTAAAACTGCATCTGTTATTGGTTGAAAACAGGTATACTCTCATGCCTGCTTGTAATGCTTGCATACAGCTGGATTATTAATTTGCTAGGATTGCACACTTCAAAAAATCTTTACCGTGGTGATTGGCCTAGCAAACACAAGCATGCAGTTCCAGGACTGTGTTTGCTATGTGAAACATTAATTGTAGGGCAAGTAATGTTTTCCCTGAAGGCCCAATGTAAAATTCAATAATTGGTTCCTGTAAATGAAATCTACTGCTAAAATTATCAAAATTGTTTAAATTTTAGTAAACCCAAAGAAAAAATACTTTAAACCACCTGAAGGTTCTTCTAAAAGATCTTCCCATTTGAATTGGCTAGATGCTCTCCATTTTGAATGACATATAGAAACTGTACTACTTGTACTTCATGCAAATGTAACATCTATGAGCAAAGCAGGAGTCAATCCTCTAGTGTGGTTTTGCATAGATGTCACTTTTGCATGATGTACAAGCACTGGTTAGACATCTTGCAACCTAAAATTGAACTAGGGATAACCAGCACATAGAACCTCCTGAAGTTGAATTATTTTCAAGTTTTTGTTGGAATTTCATTAGAAACAACATGCATTCAAACCTGTCTGAGTCTGAGACTTTCCTCAAACCTCCATACATTGGATTCTGGAGTCCTTTAATTCTATTATCACAGGAAAATATGAAGGACATAAGAATGTAACAATGTCAATGAAAGACACAAAAATGAACTTATACTAACTTTTGAAAGGAAGTGGGGAATGTAATAGGCAAATGAACCCTTGCCTCCAAGTTCTGCATCCTTTCAACTTGGTTAGGAAGCAATTTTAGGCCTAGAATATCACCAATTACAATTTTCTTCCATTCTCACTTTTCCTCAACAAAATCCTTGAGAAATGATCATTTTGGTTGAGGGGAAAAAACAAAAAAATGTATTATTATTTTAAATATACACTATTATTTTAAGGGCAGGCCAGTAAACATTTGCAAGGCAGGTCAGTGTTTGCTATAGGCAAGTCATTTATTTTTTTCTGGGTGTTTGTTAGGGAGGTTGTTTATTTGGTGGTGCATTTGCTAGGAAATGGACTGTTTGGTCTGAGTTGAAAAAGAAGGAGGAAATAAATGTAACCCAAGCCATCATCAGCCTTTATAGGAGGCCAGATCCTCCTTATTGGGGTCCCTCAGACTTTTACTTTCAGACACAAACATACAACACAGGGCAATCAGACACAAAACAATGCTAGCCTACAAGAACACACAAGAATCATACAACCAAGTAACCCAAACAAGACAAGCCTCTCTACACAACGTCTTCCAGCAGGGTTCCTTGTAGAAGTGAAGTGCTGTCACACACACCAAATCATCCTGTGCCTCATCAATTCCTATTGCGCCATCTGGTTTACTGCAATGTGGCAAGCCAGGTGTGCAATCAAGATTCTGCTGCCAGTGTCTGTTACCCTGCAATACTGGCATGCCCAAGCAAGGATGCCATGCTTGGGTCATGCCGCATGCCACATGCCACAACCCCACAAAATCCCCTTCCTTTTTGCGCCAGTGGCTGCAAGGCTGGCGGAGGCCAAATGATCCCAAAGTTGGGGTTGCATAGAATCCATAGATGTTGCTCCAGGGCAGGGGGTGAGGTGGGTACAGGCATTGTGCCAGCAGGGACATGGAGCATCCATGATGGACTTGGATGCCCAAAGATGGTGAAAGAACCAAAAGCCTGAAAGAACAGATGCAGGCGTATTAGTTAGTTTGGGGCTCTTGCCTGGGGCTGATGCCCAAAATTTGGGTTAGTGTGCTAATAAAAACTGTCCATTATGCAAAGTCAGCAGTACCATGCATCACCATGTTGCAGTGTCAGGTTTTCTTTAGTCAGTTTGTCAACTTCTGGCAAGCAGGGAGGTGAGGGGCAACACCAGCAACCTGTTGCCATACCAGTTTGTTGCAATGGTGGTGCCTTCCAATTTGTGCATCAACATGCGCTGTGTCCCATCTCAGCCATCATTTGGTGGCTCATGCTATGGCAATTGGGGGCCCCCTGTTGGGGAGATAAGGAGTGTACAGGTCTGGGTCTTACTGTCCATTGCTGCCAAAGCAGCCATTGGGTGTTCTATGCAGATGATGGCATCCCCCTTGCAAGAACTGTCCTGATCTGCATAGGAGTGGGTCCCAGTAGCACAGCAAAAAAAGGCTGTCCAGTGGGGAGCTGCTGCCAAAGGACGCCTCCTGCGCCCTGTAAGCAAGGGACACAAGTGCGCTGCTTTGGCATGGTTGGGCCTGCCCAAATGAGCAGGTTTGATATCCAGGTAGACACAGCTGCATGCACCTCAGGGTTGGCTGCACAGAGCCCAATATGTCCCCAGTTATGGTTGCAGGCAGACAAGCACAGAGTGGAAGACGTCAAAGTGTTTGCCACCATGCACCATGTTGATCATGTTGCAAAGTTTTGCCACAAGTCCAATTTGTTCAATGTGCATGTGTTTGTCTTGCGGAGCTGAAAAAACATGTGTCAAACAACCAACCAACAAACCAAGTGCATGTGTGCTCTCCAAACAAACAAATTGCAGATACAATGATGCGCGACAACAAGCCAGTGGCAGACCCAAGTAGACATCATCCTGCCCAGACCTGGAAGGCCATTTGTGTGACCCATGGACCCGCCATGCAAGCGCAAGCCAAGTGGCAACCCTGCAGGGCTGCCTAAGAGGAGAATGTTGTAGGACAATAATGTGCTCAATGGCCCATCAGCCGGTAGGTCCTGTGCCCCTTTGGTGACCACAGCTGTGCATAATGAGTGACCTGATCTGCTCTGTAGAACACCCAGAACCTGCCAATTCACTGTTGGGCAGCAATGCCCCAGCCAGGAACAGAGCCAAAGCCCTGGTGGCCTGATGGTTGCCCTGGAAGCTGTGGCTGCCATGGTGGTTGCTGCCACCTGGGATGAGGTTCCGGTGGCATTGGTTGCCAGCAGCCGCTGGGAACCCAGCGCGCCCATCAAGGAGTCACCCTGCCAGGTGCAGGAACCCAGCATACCTGAAGCAAAGTGTGGGGACAAGCTGGATGTGGAGATGCTCAACAATCCGCCAGGTAAGTCCAGATGGTTGGATCAGTAGTGTGGTCTCACTAATGGTGTTTTCCTGGTGGCCGCAGTTGCAGACATCCCCAAAGCCAAATGTTTTGAGGTCCTCAGGGAATTGTGGGGGTTTGAGCCTGCCAAACGAATTTCATTCTTGGCCAACCTCTGCCAGCGGCAGGGTGCTGGGGGCAAGCATGCCCATTTCATGCGCAACTGCCAGCTGCCAACCCCCAGATGAACAGTGTCAGATTACAAATTCCAATGTGCACAAGTTTGACTGCCCCCAATTCCATGCAGATTCAGTACCACACACCGCTGCATGCTGGTAATTGGGGACTTTCCCCTGGCAATATCCTGCATCATGAGGTAGAACAGAAGCTTCTTTGGGCGCGTCTCAGCCCAATCAAACACACCCCAGCCCATTTTCAACTACTTGTATCTGACAGTGGACTTACCATTTGAATTGTTCCAGGTAAGACACAACCGCGCCATGTTCTCCCATGCAGTCCTCTGTGCCTGATGCATAGGGTCTCTTGTGGTGTTGCAGGCAAGCCTAAGCAGCTTATGTTTTCAAGACAGTTTGTGATCCTGTCATCATTTTATGGCAAATTTTTCATACATGAGGGTCTAAGAGATGCAATTTTGCACACACTTCCTAAAATTTGAAGTGAAAATGATCAAATTTTTTTGATTTAGCTTCATATAAATCATTTGAAAATATGTACTGTAACTCTGTAAGTAACACTTCTATAGTAAAAACAGTGAGGACAATGCTTTGACAGTTCTGCCTTCATTTTTTTAATAAATTGCGGTGGGATATGTTTGTGAAGTAATCCTTCTAGTGGTGGTGGGAGTGGTAGTGGTTTGGGGAAAGCTTGGAAAATATTGTGGTAGTGGTAGTGTAATTTTTTTAGAAGGTAGTGGTAGTGGTAGTGCACACTATTTTTGGCTTGGTAGTGGTAGTGGTAGTGCAAAATTGTTTCACCTTGTTAGTGGTAGTGGTATAGTGGTAGTGCAAATTCTTTCCACAAAGTAGTGGTAGGGGTAGTGGTAGTGAAAAAAGGTTCCAGTAGGGGTAGTGGTATAGTGTAATTTTTTTTTAGTAGTGATTAACAACCCTGGTTCCTGCTTACGGCTTGCATGTGAAGGATTTGAATGCTGCATTTGCAGACATAATACAGTGCAACCACAATAGACTGCCCCCCGTTAGACCGCCACCCTCACTTCCCGCCAAGTTTTTCCTTCAAACAAAACATCCCAATCTTGAAAGGATGGGACACCCCTGATAAACCGCCAACCGCCATCTGCCAAAAAAATTCCCCCACCAAATCTGCTCCCAACATGTATTTTTCCCCCTTTAAACCACCAACTATTTTCCTAGCTGTCCATCAGCCAGGTTTTTATCTTTTTGAAACCTGGTTTTCTGGTTTCCTCTCATGAAGGTCATCATCTTCTGATGCGTGGCCTTCTTTTTTTCTTTTAAATAAAACGACAAAATAATTTATGCTTAAATACACATGAACTCATTTCCTCTCATGAAGGTTATCATCTTCTGATGCATAGCCTCTTTCCTTCTTTTTATTCATAACTAGCCAAAATAGTTCATCCACAAATACAGCATGACACCCTTCACAGTTTCATCTCAATAAAACCCTTGAATATTATTGTCTACAATCTTCAGCAACTGTTTTGTCTCTACAACCAAGGACACAGAAGGTTGGACTTTTTTCAAAAATGCAAACCAAAAAAAGCAGTTATTATCCCAGTCAACTGAGTTTGATCTTGGGAAGTGGAAGTGCTGAAGTGTGTGAAATGGCAGGAAAGAATATAAGGCTATAATCCCTGAAAATGTCAAATGGAATCCTTTAAAACTTGAATAAAGTAGTTTGCTCCACTTATATGTGCTGCTTCTTTTTTCCAAGTGCCACCCTTTCTACAACCTGCCCCCATTAAAAAAAAAGATTTTTTTGCTTCCCCCGTTAAACCGCCACCCTCGTTAAACCGCCAAAATTTTGTGGCACAAACATTGGCGGTTTAATGAGGCTTGACTGTAATATGACATCATTTTCAGTTGGGTTCAGACATAAAACATGAACCTGTCCATTTCTCATTAAAGACAAACTTCTTCCAGTCACAAGGTCTTCTTGTTGTCTGTTGTGTACATAAATATCAGTGGCACATCCCTTGATTTGATGGGGTGTTGCTGGCTTGGTAAGTACCAATAATTGTGAAAATTTATGTACTAGGGTGGTAACCACAGGATACAGTCGGAATCAATGTTCTGATTGAAATTCAGCTTCAGGGTCACAATGACTTGTTGATAACTTCCTGATCTTGAGTTTTGAAGAAGTTTTTGTAAAAAATGGAATTTGGGTATTGTTGAGCTGAATTTGATTCATTGGATAGTCAATGATGGCGTGTAGTTTTTGCAAAATATCACTTCCAATTATTCCTTCAAATCCAGGTTTTTTGAAGAAGTTTTTGTAAAAAATGGAATTTGGGTATTGTTGAGCTGAATTTGATTCATTGGATAGTCAATGATGGCGTGTAGTTTTGCAAAATATCACTTCCAATTATTCCTTCAAATCCAGGTTGTTGTAGATCAAGAATGATGAAATTGGCAAAGACAGGAGTGGATAAGTAGATTTCAGCATGATAGTTCTCCTTGGATATTGACTTGGTTTCCTTCTAGTGTAGATATTGTAGTCGAAGTTGAGACAGGATACACAGAAGTTTTTAGATAAATTGGCAAAGACAGGAGTGGATAAGTAGATTTCAGCAGGATAGTTCTCCTTGGATATTGACTTGGTTTCCTTCTAGTGTAGATATTGTAGTCGAAGTTGAGACAGGATACACAGAAGTTTTTAGAATGGTAGAGGAGAGAATTGATACTTCAGCTCCAGTGTCCACAAGAAACTTCACTGGTAAATCAGTTACAGAAGTATTCAGGAAAATGACCAGTAATTTCTGGGGCAATCAATTAGAAATTCCGGTCAGTACTCGTTTCCCTAGTCTGACACTTCTTCTCCTGCAAACACAATTTCTTCTTCCTCTTCTTCTTCATCAGTCACAATATTTCTTTCAGCAAGATGGTTGATTTTCTTCTCATGGGAGAATCCATGAGGCATATATTGTCCTTGTGGACAATCCTTGTTTGATTTCTTGTAATTATTTTGTCCATTGGGACTTTTGCTTTGGAACCTTCTGTGATGGCTTCTAGACAAAATTCTGGTGGTATTTGTACTCCTCCTTGGTTGAACGGGAGTTGATGGTCTCCTGGGTCTTCCAGCAGGGATCTTCCTCTTTGATGATCCTTTCCATGGGTTGTTGGTCTGTCATTAAATCCCACTTGTCTTCTATTGGGTTGATCATTTCTTCTGGTGTTTTGATAGCAATCCTTTTGTAGATGACCAATTTTTCCACAAGTATAACAGGTCCTGGTTTCCTTTTCTTGTCAGTCTCTGTTGCTTGAAGGGAAATTAATTCTCTGGATTCCTTTTCTCAGATGATTCATTTTGTATTCTTCAGATCCTCTAGCCTTGAGGATCAATTCTTCCATGTTGATGTCTACTTCTATTGCATGTTCCAATGTGGATGGAAATAATGGAAATTGTGCATAGATGGATTTTTGTAGTCCTTGCATAAAAGCTTCCAACAGTTGCTTGTCTAACATCTTTTTTACTCCTTGTATTTTGATCATTTTCCCCACGATAAAATGGATTGGTGGTAATTGTTGTTTCTTCTCCATCTCTTTTGAATACTTTGAGTTCACTGGGTAATTCTCCCAGCATTTGATTTCCAATTCTTCTGATGCGAGAGGCAAAATCTTGCACCCTCTCATTTGCTCCTTGCATGATCCATTTTAATTCATGCAATCTGTTACTAAGAGCTGCTTTTTTCTGGGTAATTCTCCCAGCATTTGATTTCCAATTCTTCTGATGCGAGAGGCAAAATCTTGCACCCTCTCATTTGCTCCTTGCATGATCCATTTTAATTCATGCAATCTGTTACTAAAAGCTGCTTTTTGATATCTGTTTTGTAGCTCTTGTATTATATATCGGTAATCCTTTCCCAAAATTCCAGAAATTCCCATCAGATGGTTTCTTGCGGGTCCTTGGATTTTTTGGAGTAAGAACGTTTTTAAATTGTTGTCCGACAAGTTACAATCCGCCAATGACAATTGGAAGAGGGTCCACCACTCAAACCAACTTTGTTTTCCATCTCCAAAATATGGAGAAATGTTGTTCATAATAGCATTTGTCACTTGCATATTTCCACTCAATCCTTCTTCTCTTCTAGTTTTCATTTGGAAGAAAAGTGCCTCTGCTGCACTTGGTCATTGCAGTTGATCAGCAGAGAGGTTGTTGCTTACATAAGCGTCCTTGATACCAGTCATTTCATTTAATTCTCGTCTTTTCTATTTGGCTTTGTTGTTGTTTAGCTGAGCCAATATTCTAGCTTGAACTCCTTCCATTAGAGCAGCTGATTCTTGCATTGCTTGGACACTTGGTTTTAGATCCTTTTGTAGATCCTTCCAATACTTCAACGAATTTTTGTGTGCCTTTTTTAAATTTTTCAGCGTGAACTTTCTGGCTTCCAATGTTTCAGCAGAGTCAAGTTCATCTTGTACAGCCTCTAATTGCTGGTTGTAGTAATTAATTTTTCCTTCTGTTTTCTTTACCTGTTGATTAGGTGACAGGCAAGCAAATTCCTTAAATTCAGCATACATGTCAGTCATTTTGAATGGCTGATTT
>CAJPEX010006511.1:0-12384 GCA_905338405.1 Notodromas monacha | reverse complement strand
GGGTGGGGGATCCTGGTAGGAACCTATGGGACAGTATTCGCAGTAAAGAGAATTAGTTAGGGTGTAGTAACATTTATTATCTGTTTACCACAAAATGTCATTCTTATACATGCTTCTTCACCTTGAATTGCATTTAAAATAAACATTTCTTCCCTGGGAGTTCATTATAATCAGATTTTTCTGTATATGTTATTGTCATGAAGGTTTTACTTAAGCCATTTTTTACGCTAACTTTTCGTAAAATTTATATCGAGTGTCAACAATCCTTTTACTCTCAGTTTCTTCTGAAAAATTTCCAGGTCGACTTGAAAGGAAAGAAATTGACCTTAGCGTGTCGACACTATCCATGGTTTACGCCAGAGGCTTGGTGGTGGATTTCTCGTTCCCATTTGATTTCGATGGCCTGCATGCTTTGGAAGCTGCTCCTGTGCCAATATATCCTGGATTTCAAGTCATATTTTCACCATTTAGCAGAGAAACTTGGATTGCTTTCGCAATTTCTGCCCTGCTCGTTTGCATCGTGCTTTACGTCTCCATTCGTGTCAGTGCAAAATTCGACAAAAGCACAGCCAAATTCGCAGGGAAGTCGGAATTGTGGGAAGTAGCTTTCATGCATGTCATCAACAGTGTTTCACGACAATACTCCGACAAAGGCATGGACTCGAAACTGAATACTAATACTACAAGATTGATCATGGCTTGGTGGAGTATGTTGGCGTTCATCATTACTACATACTACTTGACAATGCAATTCGTGATTCTATGTGACGTCTCTTATTCCCCTGTGATCAATACAGGAGAGGAATACATTAAATCTCCAAAAACTTTTTTTATGGTACAATCTGCTGGGACTGGATTGCATGTTGCACTTGGAATCATGGACAGGTGAGAAATTTCCAATGGTCATTATGTAGAATTTCACTGCAGTACAGTACTACACAAGAAACTCTCAGGGACTTTATAAAAAGCGTGTTGCATCAAAATCAATTGTTATTTGTGGCTGGATAACCTTGCTACTCTTTGCTTTGATTCCCAGCACGTCTCTGCTCTTTTATTGTAAGCTTTTTAGCCTCTCACTCTGTCAGACAAAGTAGGGAAACTTGGTTGCCACACCATCATCACAGGGGAGACCAGGAAAGTCCAACTAACTGCACCACTCAAACTCTGCTGAGACTTATTAGGCTTTATTCCTTCATGTTTACTTCACAAAGCTGTTATCCTAAGTTGTTAAAATTGCTCAAAATAAATACAAACCCATTGAATGTCTTTTTTACAGTGCAATTTACTTTGTTCAAATTTTACCTTTATAAGGACAATGTAAGTCAACATTGGTGCAGAGGCCTGCCTCTGCACCAAAGTATTGTTCAATCGTCTTGAAAAATAACCTGAAACAAAATTACATGATGCAGATATCTTGCACTTCCTTCTTAATCAACTTATTGAACTCATAGCTCAGATATTCTAGCACACTTTTTACTTGGAAGACAAAAGAAAACATTCTTAAATGGACCTAGAGAATTTCAGCGAATAATTTCATGCAGTGTGCTTTTTAAGAAACAAGTTTTTTCCGCAGGAAGTTTTTTTTTTTTTTTTAAACTTGAAAGGCTGAACTTTTTAATATTTTTAGTTTCCACTGCCGTTTACCAAATAATCCCCATGGCCTATGCACAGAATCCTGGCCAAAAATTCGCCATAATAGAGAATACAACCCAAAATTAGTTTGTTAAAAAAATAGTTTTATTACATTATGCCAGCAATGGGAATCTTCCAATACCAATAAAATTCCTTACAAGTAGATTTGTTGTAATTTAATTCAACTGATCTATGCTACATTACATCATACTGATAAACTACTGAGAATAGCTTAATTATCATGCTATTATCAATAATTAACTTTCAACGTTTTTAGACACAGTGATCAAAAATATTTGAATTACATGAACTTCTTGGCCACCAATAAGACAAAACTGGAGTGTTCAATTTAAACATTTAGCTGGCAAATCATGCCACAAACCTTATAATAGCTCATAGAAATGATTCATGAACAAATTTGAAACAATTACAGGACAGTCATGGTCACACCTGAGGAGGAATCAATCATTCACCTCCCAAAGGTGGCAAAAGACAGGAACCTCGTGATTTCAATTTGGAGAAACATTGTCAGGTGCTGGCTTTTCATGTACCCTGGGGTCACAACGAAGCTACTCAACCCGGATAATTTCCACATGAGCACATACCCCGTGATTCCCTTCTACACAGCTGTTGGACTTCAAAAACGGTCGCCTTACACACGAAGAATCAGCGAAATTTCCGTGAGATTGCAAGAAACTGGACTCGTGAAGTACCTGAATGCGCATTATGCAATAACTATTGGCAAATGGGAAGCTTCATATGCTGCCATTTCGTATGACCCGAAGACACGGGCTAGAGATCAACGACCTCTTCTTCGTTTGACCTTCATGGGTCATATGGCTGGAGCCTTTGTCATTCTGGCTGTTGGATGCATTCTTGCTATGCTAATTTTTATCCTGGAACTGTTTATGCATAGACCTGCAAATACCCTCGAAGGTCACCATTGAAAACAAAAATGGAAACGAAAAGAATGTACATCAGAGCTCTCATGACGACGAGTGATCCATCATCAATCATTTTAATCCGGATATTGTATAGGACTGGCCAGAGAATATCAGAATGATTTCACTGAACACCAATAATTAGTTCCTTGGCCAATTTTCATTGGAAATTTGACAAAATTTAAATTACTGCGCTAATCTTTGTGAAGTAAAGTGTAGCTACGGATGGAGTACGGCGTTCATCCTAAGTTTTTTTGTTTGGCTCCAATATATTCAGGAACGACATGAAATGCAAATCCAAGCATGAAAATGCCATTGTTCATGCTCAAAAATGTTTTCAGCAAAAAAAAATATCTGGTTTTTTTTTTTTGCACCAGAAGATGAAGAAAATATGGGACTACCGATCTACATGTCTTGTCAAACATTTCTATTATGTATTAATAGCAATCAACACGCACATCAGTGCCTAATTTTTGAACTCGGGAAGTCTGTGCTAGAATATCACAATCCAAGACTACTCATTTACATGAAAAAGAAATAAGTGTTGAATGAAAGGTCATAATGCACAATTGACGTCCAAGGAAAATTTTGAGACCGGCATGTTTCCGTTTGGATGTACAGCGACATCTGTGTGAAACGCATGGATTTGCTGCTTGGAAGGAGAATCTAATTTGAGAGTCGGATACTTTTTTCTCGGTATTGAAAACACTTGACCTTTCCGTGATGAATCGACTTCATCTGAAATCGTTACACGTGACAGGAGGGTTTGTGTTATTCATGAATTTTTTTGAAGTTCAATAAAAGTCTGCTGCTCAAGGATTTTTTTCTGAAAAATTCAAGACCAGGGGGGTTGAGTCGTTTCTTCCAGCGTTTTTTTTAAATGCGAAAAATGAGGCCAACATGTTGTTTTAACTTTTCAAAAGAGAATGAACGATTTCCCACCGAAGACTCGGTTATATATTCAAATGTGAACAGGGATTGATTCCAAAATTCCATATGTTGGAAAAAAAATCATAATCCTATCCAAGTTTTCCTTAGAAGCACAACCAACCTTTTTGAAAAGGTATTTTAATCATAGAATCATCAGGAATGAGTTGAACCAAATCAGGTGTAGCGCTATAGAATAGGCGCTTGCAAATACCCTCGAAGGTCACCATTGAAAACAAAAATGGAAACGAAAAGAATGTACATCAGAGCTCTCATGACGACGAGTGATCCATCATCAATCATTTTAATCCGGATATTGTATAGGACTGGCCGGAGAATATCAGAATGTTTTCACTGAACACCAATAATTAGTTCCTTGGCCAATTTTCATTGGAAATTTGACAAAATTTAAATTACTGCGCTAATCTTTGTGAAGCAAAGTTTAGCTACGGCTGGAATACGGCGTTCATTCTAAGTTTTTTTTTTGGCTCCAATATATTCAGGAACGACACGAAATACAAATCCAAGCATGAAAATGCCATTGTTCATGCTCAAAAATTTTTTCTTCAACAAGAAAAATGTATCTGGTTTTTTTTTTTTTGTACCAGAAGATGAAGAAAATATGGGACTACAGATCTACATGTCTTGTCAAACATTTCTATACTGTATTTAAAGCAATCAACACACACATCAGTGCCTAATTTTTGAACTTGGAAAGTCTGTTCTAGAATATCACAATCCAAGACTACTCATTTACATAAAAAAGAAATCAGTATTGAATGGAAGGTCATAACGCATAACTGACGTCCAAGGAAAATTTTGAGACCGGCATGGTTCCGTTTGAATATACAGCGACATCTGTGTGAAACGCATGGATTTGCTGCTTGGAAGGAGAATCTACTTCGAGAATCGGATACTTTTTTCTGGGTATTGAAAACACTTGACCTTTCCGTAATGAATCGACTTCATCTGAAATCGTTACACCTGACAGGAGGGTTCGTGTTATTCATGAATTTTTTTTTAAGTTGAATAAAAGTCTGCTGCTCAAGGATTTTTTCTGAAAAATTCAAGACCAGGGGGGTTGAGTCGTTTCTTCCAGCGTTTTTTTTTTTTTTTATGCGGACAACGAGGCCAATATGTTGTTTTAACTTTTCAAGAGAGAATGAACGATTTCCCGCGAAAGACTCGGTTATATATTCGAATGTGAACAGGGATTGATTTCAAAATTCCATATGTTGGTTTTTTTAGTATTAGGATAGGTTCAAAAGGAATCTTCGTGTTGGTTGGAAAAACTTTTCCATAAAGTTAGTATCTTAGTAGTCCTTACTCAACTTGGCTTAGTCCACATCGCGATATCTTATCCGCGATGGCTATTTATTAGAAAGACATAACAGAGATTCACATGCTGCTCTTGTAAAAAGGCATATCCAAGATGAACCTCAACTTTCACTCATGTAACTCGCTCTGCTTGATCAAGGTGTCAGAGGCCAGAACTGACAAAGGGTTGAAGTTGATAAAAAAATAAATAGCTCAGACCAGGATTTTGGTAATTTGGGCCTCAGAGTGGGAGCAATGCATGAACACTCCATTCTCTGTTGAAAGGTTGAGGTTTTGCCTATGCATCTCTGGCCAATACCTGGTCCCATCAGCATCACAAGAGGTCACACTATGTTTACGTCCATAGTCTGACCGTAGATTTGATTCTGACCTCATTCCTTGTTGGAACCCTAACGGACGTCCTATGTGACTATACTCTGTTCTGTTCAACCTTCTGGTCTTCTTCTAATGTGTTCTCTTCAGAAGTTTGATGGGGATAAGACTAGTTTTCCTGTGCATGATGCACAGCCCTTTTATGCAGGAAAAAGACACCCTTGGATTGAGCCATGTGCAACAAAGTTGCCCTGATGGCTAAATATCATTTTTTTTAGTTTTTTTGCTCTGCAAAAGTTACCTTTTGGGGGGGGGCCAGTAACTTTGGTTGTAATGTGGCAATGCAAATCCCATCATGTGAGCTTTCCTTTTGGGTGCAGGACTCTGTCCTGCTAATGCAGCACAGTGCTTCTGTCCAGCGCTTTTTGGCAATCCAACACAAGGTGATTTAGATCAGTGTTCCCCAACCTTTGCACACAGACCAGCAAAAGTTTTCTGTTGGTCCACAGAACATTTTCCGCTGTATTATGTATTAGCAAAAGTGGCGATGATGATACAAATGCAGGTATCAGACTGGCATCTAAACTAAGACTGGAGTAAGGAACAACCTTGGGATTGCCTGCAGGATACACTGATATGAGACAAGACAAGTTGGAAGACCAGAAGAAGATTACACAAGACTTCAGAAGTTTGATGGGGATAAGACTAGTTTTCCTGTGCATGATGCACAGCCCTTTTATACAGGACAAAGACACCCTTGGATTGAGCCATGTGCAACAAAGTTGCCCTGATGGCTAAATATCATTTTTTGTAGTTTTTTTGCTCTGCAAAAGTTACCTTTTGGGGGGGCCACTAACTTTGGTTGTAATGTGGCTCTGCAAATCCCATCATGTGAGCTTTTCTTTTGGGTGCAGGAACCTGTCCTGCTAATGCAGCACAGTGTCTCTGTCCAGCGCTGTTTGGCAATAGGTGATTCAGATCAGTGTTCCCCAACCTTTGCACACAGACCAGCAAAAGTTTTCTGTTGGTCCACAGAACATTTTCCGCTGCATTATGTATTAGCAAAAGTAGCGATGAAGTCGTTTTTTTCTGAAATACTGGATACATAATGGCAGTGGAAATGGTCTAATGAAAAAATGAAATTTGGGTAGCATCCAAATAAAACTTGGGACAGATTTTCAACGATTGAAATTTATTTTTGAAATTTTTTCATTCTGAGAAACTTTCTTTCAAGCCCAATTGCCTAGCTTTTTGAAGACATTCCACTACATTGATGTTCCTTGGTTCATAATCTTTGAAAAAAGGATGAACTCATTAAATGCCTGTCATAAAGTATCTCAAGTTTCAAGGAAAGCTTTTGAGTCTACACAGACTCTATGACACTTTGCCAGTCTGTAAAAACTTGTATGGAAATTTGCAGGCCCAAAAAGGTTGGGAACACTGATGTAAACTGTATTTTGATCAACAAATTATTTCAAGTGTATGCTGATGAACAAGTGAGGGAAGTACCCAACGATAAAATCAAGAGCACACTGCACATATGATACAGTTGGATAAAAATAGAAACATTTGAGACAAATCCTATCCTATTATTGCAATGTAAAATATAATATTTTGTCTAAGTGCATTAGGTTAGTTAAAAAATCCAAAAATGATTTTTTCATTTTGAAGAATGAGGGAAATTCATTCCTCAGATACTGTAGCCTTTTTTTAGCATGCAATCAAACAACAACTTTTGGGTAGATGGCCTGCTTCTGCTGGTTTTGAAACATTTTCATTCAAATTGGAGTGATATTGAAGCAGCAAGTTTTTCACACTAGATTCCAGAAGCCCCCAAATGTATAATTTCCTCTTAGTGACATAAAAATGGGGGGGGGGGTAAAGAAGTGCACATATGGCATGATTATGAATGACAGCTGATTATAAAGTGCCATTGATTTTCATGTATCAGGGACTACTGAGTTAAGATCACCAATCTGATAACATTTAGGCAACATACTCAGAAATTAGGTTTTCACTGCTATCCTGATCGGAATGACCCCTGATTATTTAATACAGGAGATGAAAAAATGGAAAACGAAATGAAAAACCATATATTTCTGCATTATTCTATCCAGCCTCCCAGAATTTTCAATTGTCCTAACCCATGAGATCTCTATCCCAAAAAGGACCTCTATCCCAGAAATTTCCATAACTGAATACATATCATTTCTTGAACCCATAGTACAACACGTCATCCAAACTCATATGAGACATTACATTGTTGGTTCATGGAGTGCCCTTGTCATCAATTCTTATTCATAGGTGAATCATTGCTTCACATATGTCTTAAAAATTATAACTACAAATGGATGTACGAAGGAGAAAGCTATTTAAAAGAAAACGTGAACACAAGGGTTAATCCAGGCATCAAAATCGTTAATTCCATTCCTGAGGTAAAATCATTTTTAAGACTGTACTTTTTTTGTGAAGATTAACTGTATTGCCAAATCAATCTAATCATGAAATTGAATATCAATAAGTTCAAACTGCTGGTTGATGAAGGTAGCAGGCTTGTAAATTATTCAGAAGGCAATCCCAATTCGTTTTCAGAATCTGCTGCCAGTCTAAAATGCTTGGGCTTACTTCAATGGGTATCATTTGGAGAAGCCAGTGGTTGTTTTCCTTGTTCTCGAAATTTTTTTTACATCTGTCATATTAGTTGTCACTGTCAGACAGATGTGAGTTTTTAATAACTGCTCAAATGTGACCCAGTATTTGAACGTGTGATTACAGTTCAGGACACTTCTGTCCAAGTACTTCAAAAAGCTTGAAACTGCAGACTCTTATTCCAGATTTAAATATTCTGAAAATAATTGCATAATTTCAATGTGGAGCATTCTTAATATGGATCAAACAAGAAATGGAAGAAAGTGGAAAACCAAGAACACAGATACAGGTTATATCTTGCAAATTTATCAAAATCTATGCCTGGGATAGGGTCAAATTACAAAGTGGTCAGATTGCAAGATAATATCAAAATCTAAATTTTCTACTTCACGTTTGAAGTTTTGCATCTTTCTGCAGGTTGAATTATGGGGGTGAGGTCAAATTTAAAGTCAGCCTCTTTGCAAATTCAACCATTGACGTTGTGAATAATTCATAGGGAAGAATTTTTTACACGAAAGAAAAGAAAATGTACACTTTATCAGCCGGGTTGTGGCGTATATTCAGATTTATACAACTTTGACTTTTGACAACTTTTGGACTTTTGAATTTTTGGAGCTTTCTCAAAGGTACGCGTCAAGATGGTGTCAGAGATTGAATGTGTCTGTTTGTTCAGAAACTTGGTCTTTTGAAAATTACTGGGCTTCCTGTTGATGGGGGAACTTGATTCTTTGTTCTTTCTTGGCAACACCGATTCCATTACCACAGAATCCGGCAGACATTTTGGTCAAAGGGAGATGCCCAATCAAGGGGCCAAGTTAATCCATGACGGACTTCTGCAAAAACTGAGCATGTCACCAAGTCATTCTTTCTGCTGCTATCAGTTGTGCTGATCTTTGTCTTTCATTTTGGCAAATCAGAGGATTTCAGCCATTTGTTTTGGATTTGGAAAAACTGGTTAGCAGGACATCAATTTGGCCATTAACCCTTGGATGGTGGAGGGTTCTTTCCAATAGTGGGACGGAGTCAGATTATTTTTGTATCCTCCCGCATTTTCAGTCTTGGGAAGGTCACCAAAACCCTTCCAGGTGGGCTGAGGCGAAGTCAGGACTAATCCGAAAAAAGCCGGTAGCCTAACTGAGAGTTTTTTTTTTTGCAGACAAAATTTTTCTGCTGGGAGGGAAAAAAACGCCGGGATTATTCTGGACTTTGCCCTTGGCTCCCTGTCCTCATTTTTTTCTTTGCCTCTCTGAGGTGGTACAAAATTTCGCAAAAATAGTCCGACTTAGCCATCCAAGGGTTAAAAAGGGAAACTTGGATTCCCCTTTCTTTATGGGTTTTTTACTCCATCGTGAGGAGAGAAATTTGAGATGCAAATTGTCCTGGTTATAGGGAAAATGACTTTTCCTAGAAGAGGAAACAGCATTTTCCACAAAGGAAGTATTAATTTTGCTGGTTTGATGTCTTTTGTGTTCTGTCAAAACATGGAGTCAGGACTTTGTTTTGTGCAAAATTACTGCCATAAAGCAGTTTCCTTCTTGAGGATAATTTTTCTGGGGAGGCAAGGACTTCTCAAAAGTTTGACTGCTACCCCTCCCCTTCTTTTCCCAACAATTGAATTGCAGGGTGGACAAATTGCATGATGTCAATTGTAAGGTACCACCTGCATACAGTATTTATAGTGCTTGGACCTTGTATCTGCATCATAATGTTTGCATGTTTGATCATGTTTTCTCTATGGATTTCAATTCTACAGTGTGATTCTTGCTTTCCTTCTCATTCCAGCAAAATCATCATAATTGTTGGGAATAAATCCCGACAAAGAAATGGTTAGGTTTTAAATTTAGAATTTGAACTAAAGATTGGAAATAAAACACAAGAATTTGGTTGGGCTAAGACCGGGGTGCAAAACACCCCATTTTAAGGTTGGTATAATATCGTCACACAGAAAATCTCGCAAAATCTTGGAGAATGTTCACACTCCAGTGTTTGATTTGGACTGTGTCAAATAAAACAAACTTGGAAGACAGGAAAACTGTCCTCCAAGGACAAGAAATGGCAAACAGAAATTGGTAACAAGATACAGCCTTGAAGGCTGCAGAAATACATCTGTAATAAATTACAGCCTTGGAGGCTGCTGACCATCTGTGGGAACCAAGGTCTTCCAAGATTCCCAGACAGATAGAAATGAAAGACTAAATTCATTGGGGAATTTGGGTTCTCTCAAAGCTAGCGTATTGAATTTAATATACCCGTTGAAATATTCACGACAATAATGACTAAGCCATTCTGTCACACTTCAAATAAAGAAAATATCTGAAATACTTTCATCAACAAAACAATGAGCAAATGCCCCATGATTTTAAATAACATCAGATCTTCTATACCTGGCTGGCTAATCACCCATCCCCAACATTCTTCTTGTGTAAAAAATTCCTAAATAACATTTGAAAGGCAATTTTTGGGGACCTGCTTTAAACCTTATGAGTTTGGTGAAAATAAATGCAGTGGAAATACCACATATAAGAAGAAGTCTGTTGAAAGTTCAAAATTGGCAAAAGCTTTCCGCACAAAATGCACTTAGCTTTTTATTTGTAGCAAATTAAATAATAATTGGAAAGTTTTGAAAATTTCAGAGAATGTAGGAAATATTGCTCTAACAACAAGAAAAGATATTCAATTATTCGTCTAGAAAGAAAATGTTTCAACAGATTGTGAAATGGATGGACAATGTATGCCAAAACTGGAGAGTTTTCACTTATTGTCTTGCAGTAAATCTATCTAAAAACTTTTGAAAAAAATGAAAAATCCCAGAACCTCAAATTTTGATGAGCTAAAGGATAGATTTTTCTTAAAGTACCCAGTCTAGAAATACTCAAGGTCAATCAGAAATGGGACAACCCGCTTGTATATATTTGGAAGAATAAAAAATCATTACTTTTTTTAATTTCCAGCAGAGTTACGCAATTCCTCTGGATTCTCACTACCTTGATATTGAATAATAGAGCACATTCCGCTTGAGTGGGTTGTGCAAAAATGACTCTTTTCCGGTATCTCCCCGTATTTCCGGAAAACCTTGAAGTGACGAAGAAATGTGGCTCCTACGAAAAAAATATATTTGTTCCCAATAAAACAGACCTGGCAGAAGTACAATACAGGATTCTTTTTCCAGATGTTGTATCGAAATATAAATTGCAGTTTTCGGTTAAATTTGGTTTGCAGTATGGTGGATAAAGGCTTCATTGAAAAATTCATGAAATCTGTCAGTACGCATCGCCCAAAAAAAGCTTGAACGACTTTTTCTGCGGAAAAAAAATTGGGACCCGCTTCGAGCTCATCATCAGCAGGAAACATATGCACAGTTTTAGATCCTCCAAAAGATCATTTTATCGAGCGGACATTTCTGCTGTGTTTTGCGTATAAAAACCTTCTCTGAAGTGGTAATCGGCGCATTAAAAAAGAAATCTTTCATTCGCAAAAAATAATATTTGCACTAACGAATCTTTTCCATCCTGATGAAGAAGGAACGACGGTTGGGAAAGAAGAACCGTGACTCTGCCAAAAACCGGAGGAAGTCGCGTCAAAATGGCAGATTTCATTTGTTTTCTCTGGCGGTGTTTTTCGATTATCTTCTGCACTTTGATTCGCAATTCTCACTCTGAACCCGAAGTTCACTCGATTTTGCCAAAGGAAAACCATCCAGATCCATGCTTGGCGTATTTCCATGAAATCTTTCCCAGCTCATCCAATGCAATTACAGAAGCTTTGGTCATTTGTTCCTCGTCTCACAAAAATTCAGAAAAAGCCTGTTCCTCAGGGTTGCACGATAAGATTCCCATGTCAGTCATAGACTATGACCGTGAGCCACAAAAGTACTGGCTTGGTACAGGAATCACACGATCCTATTTTACACATGGGATCAGAGGAAAAAGACCAGCACAACTGCTTGTTATTGTGGATTCACCTCAACTTTTACAAGACGCGATTCAAGCTCAAAAGAATAATAGCGTATTTGTTCAAATGGAAAAGTCCTACTGGAACACTTTCCTTCGAGTCTTCATCTACTTCAAGTCTGGATTGGAAGACACTAGAGTGAAGTAAGCTGTGAATAATCACATGTAATTCTGAATTTTTTCCATCTGATTGCTCATTACTGATTTTGTTGTTGAGTCATATGTACGTAATTATCATTTCGACATTTAAGGAAACTTATGTCCATTTCTTCATTACTCTAGGGTCTAGGACAAGTTAAGGTCAGGCCAATTTGAGACAGGCACTATTTGAGAAAGAATCCTTTTGAGACAGCAACAATTTGAGAGAGAAGCCTTTTGAGGCATGGGGAATTTGAAACAGAAATCTTTTGAGACCAAGAAAGCTTGAGAGAGTTGAGAACAACACATTTCAAGACTGAGTCTTTTTTAGGCAGAAGCATTTTCAAAATGACTTCCCAGCGTATCTCTCTTATATCTTATATTAAACATGGGAAAGGAAAAAATTAAAATGTGTTATCCAGGAAATACTTGGGTTTGTTTCCAAGACCTCTTTTTTAAATTGCACCTTACTTCGAGGAAGCAAACAAGGTTTTCTC
>CAJPEX010006510.1:0-12390 GCA_905338405.1 Notodromas monacha | reverse complement strand
GAGCTTGCTGTTCTGGAGAGCTGTTTTCAGGAATAAAGGAATTACAGGATGCAGTTGATTTAACCAGAAAACTGCACGCTGTCTTGGAGAGCCTGCAAATTTCCCCAAAATTCAGAAGGAGGGGGTGATTGAGGGGAAGGAAATTGGCAAGATAGGATGCTGCGGATCTCCTGTTGTGCACGCGTTCTTTGAGATAAAATTGTGTTGTGTATCATTGCCTTTTGTGTGAGAATTGTTGTCCATTTATTGAGTACAAAGAAAGGTCAGCGCTCTTGGGGATAAAATCCCTGGTTTGTTTTGCACCAACGTTGGTGCAAAACAAGTACTGTGTTTAAATTATCATTTTATTCTTATTTTATTATATTTTTGACTGCAGTGAATAATTACTAAATTGTCAAGGTGTACGGCTTGAAAAATCATCTTCATAAAGTTTAAAACTGTGCAGGCCATGGGGGCCTGATGACCAGCAGCAACTGCATGCACTTTTTCTTCTGGATGAATGGATTCTTGTAACTGATTTTGTGTGAAAATGATTTTGAATTAACTGATTTTGAGCCATCTGGTCATTCAGAAATAATAAATAAAATTTCGGAATTTCTCATCAACTTCAACAATAATAATCCTGACCATTCCTAAGTTTCCATACCCTTGATTTAAAAATGCTTTAAGAATTCAGTATCCGTTATAATCGATTATCCTGGCGAAAACACATGCTGACCGGATAACCGGAGTTCTGCCCGTTTTCGGTGCATGTGAAAATATTTGCACGCAAAATAACTGAGCTTCAGCAGGAAAATTGGTTTCTCGAAAACTTACCAGGTAACCCCCCTGATCAAATAAACCCGCCGGTAGAAAACTCAATTGTGAAAGTTGGCTTCCTTGGGAATACTCGTTTATTTTTATTTTTTCGACGTGGGGCGAGAATAAGCCAGGGGAGCGGAGAAAAAGCTGCTTTGTTGCTTCTCCCACGTGTATAGTAGTATACTGTACTGTATATATACAGTATATACAGTATTCCTGCTGAGCGATGTGCGGAAATTGATACACGGATTCAACGGGTGGATGAGCCGGTAAATCCGAATATTGTGCCTTTTTTCGGGCGTGGATGCAAAAAGGAGAGCCCCTATGTTGTTTTTGTTGTTGTTGCCCGAATATACTCGATAAGAAACGCCATTTTCTTTCGAAAATCGGCCTCGAAAAAAGTAAATGAAGGTGATCTTCTTTTTCGTGGAGTCCCTTCTTTGACTAGCGGAGGTAAAGTGCATGAATGGGTCTGACCTGAAAAATATACCGCGATACTCCGACATGCGGACACCCTGGCATATGGGCGATTCAACTAAGGGACAATTCACCCCTGTAAAAATGTGCACCAACATTCGGAAAATCTCTCGAGGTAAAACTTCATACTTTCCCCACATTTCTACAGAAGTCGGATTTCTTTCATTTAGATGTGCCTCATTGAGCAAATAAAGCTTTTTAAGTTTACAAAAAATGAAAAATGAATCCAAATGTACAAGTTTACTCAGCTTTACAATCCAAAAAAGCTTCATTTTGTGCTTCTTTTTTGGAGTGTTTTCCATCATCTTTGCACATGGTGTAGCAAAACTTGAACTTTTTCTTTGACTTTCATGGTCATTATTTTGGTGCCAAAAGATCATATTTGGTGAGTTTATATTCTGCACAGTTATACTGTATTGTGTATCTTATGTGTTGAAAAAAAAACAGTTTATTCTTTTTTTGGAGGATTTATTCCTAATTTTTCATAGACTGGAAAAGCCAATTAAATAAGTTCCCGTACAAGCCTATGGTAAAATGTGATCCGACATGCGGACGTTCAAACATAGGGACAATGTCCAAGTACTAATTATATCCGCATATCGGGGTCTCGCTGTATATTTTTTTATCATTGCTCGTATGGTCTATCTACACTTTCTACAGCATTCAATTATTTCTTCATAACCAGGAGTGTACAGTATTTTTATTCTATACAGCTATGTTTCAGTCACAGGAATTTTTGCGTAAACATTTCAAGAGACATCAAAATTCTAAGAATTTTGCCTTCAAAATAAAATGTGTGGTAACAATTTATGGGATGCATTTCAGACTTTTTTTGAGAATCGAAGACACCTCCGTGGAGTGTAAGATGCCTTCATTAAGTAAACAGCAAATTTCTCTAAGAATTTTGCCTTCAAAATAAAATGTGTGGTAACAATTTATGGGATGCATTTCAGACTTTTTTTGAGAATCGAAGACACCTCCGTGGAGTGTAAGATGCCTTCATTAAGTAAACAGCAAATTTCTCGCCAACTTTTTTTGAAAATAACTGGTATAGTATGTTTAAGCGTGAATATAGGAAATTCAGGGTCTACAGGAATTCAGCCGCATATGTTCAAATTTGATTGCTTGATGACTCTCTGCTGAATTTGTGGTTTTCTTTGCGTGATCCCCTCTTTATAGTAGTTCAACATAGAACGCCACAAAGATTTCGACGCAAAGGGAAAGAAAATATGAAATACAGTATTGCAGTATATACTAGCTGTCTTATTTTTATTGGCTCCCGTATTTGTGCATTCAATTCTTAAGCGGGGGAAGAAATGGGAATAACCCCGGGGAGCCTTCAGCGCGGAACGTCGTGAAGCTGATGGAATATTGAAGTTGTTCCGGGGAAGCGGAAGGAATTTGTTTTTCGAATATACCTTCGTATTTTTGGTTCTCTATCTCTCTCTCTATGTGTGTGTGTGTGTGTTCAAAGATTCTCCTATTCTATTCTTGCTTTCTTCTTTCCACTGCACGTCTTTGCAAACCAGCTTGAAACAGGAGTCAAACAAGAGACTTCAGAGTGCGCTGCGGTTTAATGAAGGAGGAAAGTAGGCGGAGCTCCCAATTAATTAATTTATGCAACTCCACGACTCGAGCATTCATTAAACGGATGCTTTGACTGAATGTGGCAGCGAAGGCGCGATTAGATTGGGAAGTTACTGAGCTCGTACTTTGCTCAACTGCTGTCTCATTATTCATTCATCTCAGAGTTTCTGATGTCGGCCTCTTCGTCGTCAGTCTGAGAACAGAATTATTGTGCCTTGAAAATGAGAATCAAAGAGCTCAAATTGAAAAGGACAAAGCCAAGCAGCAAATGAACATAAAATCCCTTGGAAATTTCGAGTTGTTCAGGTCAGACCATAAATTTTGATTTTTTTTTCAACGTTCGACATGCCTGACTAAAAGATTATCTTTGAAACGTTTAGATGTCGCAAGAAGTTTAATTAGCATGGTTAAGTGACTTTAAAATTGTTTGCATATTGGTTATGTTTTATGAGTTCATTATTTGCGTTAAATAAGGACGAGCTGTGTTACATATTGCAGAAATGCTAGTTCATACGGTATGATGTTTTTTTTTAAAGCAGGTGTGTGATTCCGGCGCGACACCTGTCTGACATTCCAGAAAGGAAAGTTGCCAATGAAGCGTTAATTTATGCGATCGGAAATGATTTGTAAATCAATTACTGTATAGTGAGGCCTGGCAAATGTCGCCTGATTTATGAACTGGAATTTAGTATAACATTCAAATTGATTAAATGTTCTTCGCACAGTTTTTGTGTAGTGATTTTCCTTTTTGGAAGCCAGTAGTGAAATCCCAATTTTTAAAAGCCGATTTATCATCATCACATGTTCGGAGATTCTTTCATTCAAATGGGATTTTCTCGAAAATGTGTACTTTTTTACAGGCAGTCTTTTTCGTATTCGAATCCATGCAAAATAGGCCCACAAATTTGAAACAAATAACTGATTCAAAAATTATTGCCGTAAAATCTCACTTTATAGTTAAATTATATTTTTAAATATTTTCTCATCTGTGAACAGTCATTTTGCATCAAACTCGTTTTCCTACTTTTCTAGGTTACACCGTTGTATACGTGTATGTCAACTGAAAATTCCGGATTTCTATAGCTTTGAATGCAATTTAGTGATGATGGTTGGGCATTGTTAGTTTAGTTTATCACCAGGTCTGGTTTTTTTCTTTGTGTGAGTTCGCCTTGCCTTTGAACAGATCATTCCTTTTGATGATGCACTACAGCATATGTGCTGAATAATTCTTGAAGAGAAATTTTGCTAACTCATGTCATGGGTACATTGGATCTCAGACAAAGGAATTGAATTGGGCAGCCATCAGAATGCAAGTTTTGAATAAGAACTCAAACTCTTTTCAGAGGAGTTCATTATCATTGCCCAGATCATCCTTCGGCTGTTAATGCAGTGGTTGGAATGACAAGAGTCAATTGTAAGATTGGTTGTTAGCTCAGAATATTAAATAATGTAATTTAACTTAAAAGGCCCTTTAACACAAGATTCTCACTTCTCCTATCAAAGAATAATGAAGGCTTTTATACCCAGGTGCTCAGACGTGGTCAGGAAGAAATCAGGTGATTTCTTTTCCTGGCTCAGGATTTGCTGATTTAGTGAAAATCAAAGAAGTGATGACCACTTCTTGGACTTGAGTGAAGCTGAGTGAGTCTTGCAAAAACAGGATTTTGGCAAGGCGCACTAGCCTCAAAATGCAATGAGTTTTCAAGGC
Organism: Notodromas monacha; assembly: GCA_905338405.1. Lineage (NCBI taxonomy): Eukaryota > Metazoa > Arthropoda > Ostracoda > Podocopida > Cyprididae > Notodromas > Notodromas monacha. The sequence continues at coordinate 7,817 of CAJPEX010006510.1, read as the reverse complement.
CGGTTGTGTCGGATGCTGGAGCTGCACTGCTTCACAACGTTACAACTCCTGCAAAAAGATTTGAAATTTATTCTGGGGAACTATATTCTGTACTGGGTATAATCAAACACAGCATCCTATAACTGCAACTTCTCCGACTGTGACTCATGTACCAGAGCTTATCCAGAGTCCATATTGATTCCAGTGGCTCTGATGTACGATCACAGATGAGATGAGTANAACTGATGAAAATCCCGGAAAACTGATTCAATGATATTAAAAATGATTTTAAATAATTTTAAAAATTGTCGGAATCGTCATGATAAAGCCTTCAAATCACATGAACGACCTTGGAGCAGTGAAAAATTACTATGAAGTACTCCTCTTTTTTCCGAGATTTATCTCAAATTGAATGTGATATGAAAATATGCTTCCATGCTTACGGATGAAAACTTCAAGAACGTTCTACAGCTCTGTGAACACCGTTTTGTACTCGATACATGACTTTTTGCGCTTTTGAAATTATTTTGAAATTCAGGAAACAAATCCGAACGTCTTGATTTTTCCTGACTGTTCTAGAAATCTATGAGACAGCGTGACTCAAAGGAAACGCTAGCCAGTTTCTGTTTTCCAGAACTTCAAATCTGCAATGGACGACGAAATTATCTTGAATGTTTCCCTGATGCTTTTCATAATTTCTCTCCGAAATGTTTTCTACCCTGGTCTTTTCGACTTGAACAACAAATTAAGAGATTGTGGGATTTTCTCTTATCACCAGGGAAATTTATAAAAAAAAAAGTAAATGGAGAATTTATTGGAAATTGATAGAAAAAAACGGAAACAAAATAAAGAGGAAAGATGGCTAGACTTCCTTGGCATAGTTTAAAAATCAGTATTTTAACCCTGCTGGCACAGTTTGACATACAGTGAGACCCCAACATGCAGACGTAATTGGTGCATCAAGAGTGTCCGTAAGTTGAAATGTCCCTAAGTTGAGTCTCATTTTCCCTTAGACTTAAATTAAATAATTTTTAATTGGTGTTTTATGGACAAAATACTCACCATAATTCCATGAAAATAAAAATTGTCTCCCAATTTAAACTGATTCAATCAATATATTTCAACACAATATGGACATTTGAGGAATTAAATACTGATAGCTTTGTGCAGTACATAGAAATATTGGAATTCTCTGTGAAAATGACATTCAAGTGAAAAAGAGAGAAGAAAGTCTGTCAATGCTGGAGGTGCTTTTTAAAATTAGCTAAATGGTTGGTAAATTGGTGAGAGAAATGCCCAAGAACTTTTCTTACATCAATTTAGGGCTTGAAATATCTGTTTCTTGTAATTTGGCCTGAAATGTATTTGCAATTTTATCACGAAATGTCCTTATGTTGAGTCAGTGTCCTCATGTTTGGCCTTTTTAAAATTCTTTATGGGAAAATAAGTGTCCATATGTCAAATTGCCCGCATGTTGAGGTGTCCGCATGTGGGGGTCTCACTGTATTTCCTCTCAGAAATGTTTTCTATCCTATTTTCGACATGCAGTACAGCTGAAGCAAGTGCGGAATTTTCTCCTATCTCCAGCGTGATCGAAAAGAAATGAGGGAGGAAAGATTTTGAAAGTTGACGCGAAAAGCAAAAAAAGTAAAAAATAAATAAAGAGGAAAGATGATTGCTAGACTTCCTTGGCACACTTTGGAAATGTGAAAAGGCTCGGAAGCAGGAAGTAGGTTAATCCGCTGCACAGCTAAACTTCCTTTTTTCCGCCGGAAAAGTTTCCCCTCGCTGCGTAGAACCGCATTAGATAGAGCAGACTTATATATGAGAACCAGATGGAACTGGAAGGTGGACCCTGACTTTGCCTCCTCTGATTCACATCATCCAGTAGGGTATTCTGTCTCTTCCATCAGAATATTTCCGGCACCCGCCTGCGAATAAAATAGTCGTAAGAAGAACAAAACCCTTTTTGAGACTTAGCATTTTTAAACCTGTTCGTGTAGGAGTATACAGTATATGGGGATTCGAAGAAACGGAACCTCGAATTGAAATCGCCTCTGGGCCCGTTGTAGTGCATTCATAAAGTTTGTGAATAAATACATTCCACCAGAAATGCTTTCTGCTGCGTAACTGCCTACATTCTTTGAAAACTTTTCTCTGCAATGAAGAATCCGTAAGGATTATTTCCTTTGTGTTCTGGAAAAGCAGAACCAGCGCTGATGCCACCCCTGCAAATTTCCAAATACTTTTCTAGCTTGAATTTGTTTATCTTAATTTTTTCGGTTGCCTTCTACTCCGTTTTCATTATTTTTTACTCCGAAGTTTTGATTTAGAATCTGCACGAAAATGATAGCTGAACGAAAAGATACGTGAGTAAGATCTAGAGCTCTATGTAATTTGACGAATAGGATTATCTTTGAAGTTGAAACAGAGATCCAAAGCTTTTTTAATTTTCTAAAAAAATGAAGGTAAAATTGCACATTCCTCTCATTTGCATTGGTTGGGTTAGAGCATGCATTAAAAAATGGCCCTAAAGAACACGCCGAACGCTTTCAAAATATACAGTATTTCAAAATCGCTAAATTTTTTAAGATTGTCCTAGTCACGCATGTCTTCGAAAGGACTCGAAAGCAGTGTCAGCCCACACAACACTCAATTGTTCAATGTTCCATAAACACTTTTTCAAGCTTCTTGAATTAATTTTAAATTAATTTCATCGCAAATAAAAAAAAAATATTCCAGGGTCGGGTTTCCTGTCCGCCTCCCGTACGGTATACGGTATGTTTCCTTAATTTTCCTCAACCTCATAAATATATGAAGAAAAGTGGGAAAATTCGAGTTCAAATTTGTAATTTTTCCGTCACGCAAACTTTGACGTTGTATATCGAATACGGGCGGACCCTTTCTATAACGTTCTTGTCTACAGAAAAATTATTTTCATGTGTACACTCTACAACAAACTTTTCCACAACAATTTTCTCTATCCAAAAAAATTTTGTGGTCCCGCAGGGTAAACTCCCAATGTTACAGAGGTTCTCTACAACGAAATTACTGTATCTCTGCAACGAATTTGTTTCTGGCCTCGTGAGTTTCGTTGTAGAGAGAGTCAACATGTATAACGATTTACATTTTTCATTATTGTCTCGTATGGTTCTCTCCCTATGTTATAGACTATATAGAGGTTCTCTACCACAAAATTCTCTCCAGAACGATTTTTTTTAATGGTCCGTTGAATTTTGTTGCGGAGAGAATCCCCCTGTATTATAGGGATTTGAATGCGGTACATGGGTTATAAGCCGAAAATATCCAGTATTAAATTTGTACGGTACTTCCTTTTCAACGGGGACACTTGGTGCGTGCTGGAGAAGGAGAACACTATTCTTTCCCATTAATCAGCGGAGTTCATCAAGAAAGTAAGAGAATACAGTGCGGGGTACATATGGTACAGAACATCACCATCCTTCCACGCGACAAACCATTACCTGCCAGAAATGTGCTTAGTTCACTATAACGAACCTCTTGATTAAAAAGACGCAAGAAGAACAACAGAGAGCCTCTTGAAGCACTCCGGAATGAGGAGGAGTCTGCACTTTATCCTTTCCCAGAATGAGAGGAAACGAGGGGGGGGGGGGAGGATATAGGCAAGCAATCACCGGAATTTCCCTGGGGTGAATTTCCTGATGAAACTTCCTCCCTGCTGAGTGTTCAGATTACAGCTTGGTCACACCCCGCACCGAGTAATTGATTATCCTGGGGCTCTCTTGAAAGCAAACGAGACGCCCGGAAGTGTGTGATTTTTTTATTGTAATGGGGGTTGATCTTGTGATTATTGACGCTGCTTTCTTGCTATTATCGAAATTTTATTCGCGATGGTTCCTGAAATTATCCAATTTCGGGAATAGAATGATGCCTCGAGCTATAAAAATATTCGTTTCTGATTCGAATGAATGAATGAACAGAACACTTTATTTGCAGCTTTTCAGCATTCGCGAGGTTCAATCAAGATTTCCACAACCAAACCCCCTTCCCACCCAACCCAAATCCACTCAATGACATCAAATTTTATGGAGGCCTTTTAGCTATTATGGGTGAACCTTGATAACTCAAACCTCCCCAAGTCAAATACCCCCCACCTAAGTCAATTTTTTTTTAGATCCACTCTAAATCCCTTCAGAGACAATACGTCCCTAAGTCAAAAACCTCCCTAAGTCAAAGATTTTTCCCCTCAAACCTCTGTAAGTCGAATTTTCAGTGGCATGTTGGCTATGATTTTCTTGACACAAGAAAAAAAGCAATACAATCTAAAATGAATGTGTATGAAAAGGAAGTGAAAGACTTAATTGGGCAAATGAATCCCTGCCTACAAGTTCAACATCCTTTAGAATCATTTAAGAAGCAATTTAAGCACCAGAATACAAGTATGTACAATTTTGGGCTATTTTTTATGTTTCCCAAAGCATAAGAGCTATGTGTTGTAGCTCAAACCTCCATAATTCCAAACCTCCCTAAATTGAAACCTCTCGAAGTTGAGTTTTTTTTTGCTAGTCCCTTGAAATTCAACTTAGAGAGGTTCAACTGTATTTCAGCAAAACACGGAAGAGGAAAGCAAAATAAAAAGTAGTTGAATAATTTTTTAAGGAAGTAAGAATACTTGAGCAATTAAACCTGCCCACTAATTTAAAAAATTCAAGACCTAGAATATTACCGATTACAATTTCCTACAATTCTTTCTGCTTTCCCTCGACCCAAAATTTTTATTTCTCGAAGTCGAAATTACTCTAACTGGAATTTTTTTGCTGGTTTCAATTGAAGTTCGTCTTGATATTCGTGAAGCGTGAGATAAAAATTAGGCCACTATAAAGCGCTGCAGAGAAAATACTAATCATAAAATCTATTTTCACTTTCAGCAATCGAGCGATGTGCAAAAAAAACCAAAATTAAAAATGAATGGCTAAAAAATTATTCATGAAAATTTTGACCATCAAATCCACATGATCACCATGCCCTCATAAAAATAAGTTATCTTCGCTGTGCATCTTGGAGTTTCTTGAAAGTTATAAATACAGTACAGTACTGTACTTGAATATCACTTCTTTATTCGTTTCGAAACCCCGTGATCTTGTTGCCCGGTAGATCAGCAGCTGTGTTAAAAATATTTGTTCAAAACTATTAAATTTTAAACATTGAACAACCCCTTTAAAAAAATAAAAATACAGCTTTAGAAATCAACTTAAACCATCATCTGGTATTAAGACAACGAAAAAATGACGAGTATTTATTCAAAGCGCATTACCTCGATTTTTTTTGCATTTTTGTTGGATCACTTCATGCAGACGAAATCCTCGACAAGTTATTTCAGACTCAGTCAAGCCTGAGTATTGTAGATCACCTCCGTCTCTCATGAATGCATCGATGGACATCTTCAAGTACTAGAAGTATTTATTCAGTACACCTAGAAATATATCGAGCAGGTCGCAAGTACCAGGGGAAAATTCTGAAAGGTTTTCGGGCGACCTTTTGAAAATAGCTGCGACTGGGATATTTCCAAACCGTTATACGGAATAATTATATACAGTACTTCAATATTTCGTGCTGTTCAAAAGAAGGCAGGCGTGGTACTTCAAGGAGTACTTTTTTTTTTAAGCCGACGGCTTTCGGAAGCGTCACACTCTCGGTTAAATTGGCGCAGTGTTTCGTTGAGAAAAACCGACGTGTGCAATTTTTTTCACGGGTCGATGTTTTGTGAAAAAAAAAACATTTAGCTTCCAGTCTTCTAGAAGTATCAAATGAAGCTTTGATTAATTTTTGCACAAAACATGACTACTTGTTCTAACTTCTCCGAATGTCCTACAATTCTTCAACGCCGGAAAGTTTACGTTGCAAAATAAAATAAGCATATATAAGTGCTTGAGCCTCACATTTTTCGGCAGGAATTTATTCGAAAAATTTACAACGTCTGCTTAAATTTCTTCCTTTTTCCGTATACGTTTCTTCCGTGCCGCAAAAAAGGCGATTAATGTTAATGTAATCCTTCTAAAATTAAGATCTNATAAATACTTGAGCCTCACATTTTTCGGCAGGAATTTATTCGAAAAATTTACAACGTCTGCTTAAATTTCTTCCTTTTTCCGTATACGTTTCTTCCGTGCCGCAAAAAAGGCGATTAATGTTAATGTAATCCTTCTAAAATTAAGATCTTTAACAGTCCCAATTTTTTTTGGCACAATAGCTGCATGAAATTGAACGTAGAGGAATTGCAACTGCAAACTCCTGCTGGATGAAAATGCAAATTTAGGGTATGCAAAGGAAATACAGTACAAGCTTTTCCTTCCAGCGAAAGCAATAATCACTTGAGAAGTTTCTCTGTTCATTCCGTTCTTGATGAAAAAGTCCACGTTTTCACACACTTATGTTAGCTTAATTTGTGTGCATGAAAAACTCCGAATGAAGCACGAAATTGAGGTTTAGGATGTCAAAGTACGATGACGACATGTGTGTATTGCACCAAGTACTCCAATAAAAAGTAGGTCAGATTCTGCACATTTTCCCACAAATACGATACTTATCAAGGTACGTTTTATGTTCATCTAGAAAGAAAAAGACCAATTATGTACCAGGACTTGAATGAGCGGCGCATTTTCGTAAATATTCCTTCATCGTAACATATTTAATTCAGTTTTTATTTTCTTGAATTCCTTCGTTCGGTTTCGAAAAAATAAAAATGTCTCTGTTGGTGCGGGCATAAACGTAACCTGTTGCGACATCTACACAAGCTCACTAGAAGCAGCTTCGCCATTGGAGGATTAATCTGGTGGCTGTGCATATTCGAACATTTTTAATTATTACGAATAAAATTCTTTGCTTCAATTGAAAAAAAAAATCAGCAAGTAATCCAGCCGCAGATCAAATGATTGCAATGGTTTATTATCACTTTTTTTTTTACTTGAATTGCGTTGCAAAAAGTAGTTTAAATTGAGATAAATCCTCTCCTTTGAACGTTTTAAAATATTGTTAAAACTTTGTTTAAAGGCTCCTTTTTTCAATCTATCTATTTATGGGTTGATGTCGCATTTCTTTTCTGTCTCTAATCAATCACTTTTTGGTGGAACACAATTCCTAACAGCTGTGTTCCTTTTGTGAAAATTTTATTCAAAAATTGCATACTTCACTGGATTGATCATTCCAGGGCACAACAAAGACATTTTGTAAAAATGCGGTGCCCAAAAGCAAATATTGAAAAACCTAGGCATGTTCCACACAGCCAAAGTCTGGAAAAAGCCCAGTTTTTTCCTCTTTGAAAAGAAAACGTTTCCTGAGGAAAAAATCGTGGGGAAAAACATTCAAGAATTTTGAAAATAAAATAGTCCAGTCCTTTAAGATTTTTTTACAACTTTTATAATCTGTGCAGGATGTCTTTTAGTCACTATTGATCAAACGAAAACATGCCTATAAGCAAAATAATGATAATAATTTCTTGCCCTCCGGCAGCATGGAAAAGAACCCAATGACATCCAAAGATTCAAAAAAATCTGAATAGTGACTTGGATCAAGACAAATCTTTGCACACATAAAATAAAAACACCTAAGCCTGGCAACTGAGCTGAATGGTTCTGCGTTGGTAACATGAAAGAAAATCAGGTTTTTCGTCTTGGAAGAAAAAAGCTCACGTTTGCGTTCCTCTCTTTTTTTTTTTTCTTTTCAAGAGACACACAAGAGGATGAGCTAGAAAAACGTGTGTCCAGCATGACTCCAACATGCTGCTCTTGCTCCTGCTGCAGATGTCAGGAAAGATGCAATAATAATATAGAGAAGAATGAAAAGAAGAAGAAGAAGAAGAA
>CAJPEX010006509.1:0-12395 GCA_905338405.1 Notodromas monacha | reverse complement strand
GTAACATTCCCCAGGCTAACGGTGCCCTTGCCTGGGGGTTTTTGTTAATTCGAGATGGTTGATTTTTGTTCCCGGTTTGAGTTTTGCGTTTTCTTTGTCAACCTTTGATTCCTCTTTTGGTGCTATTGGGACAAATTTTGATTATCCAAGTACAAGAGTTACTTTTGTTTCTGTTTTGTTTTGTGAGAGATAGTATATTGCTACACCAGGAGCATTTTTGCTTGCATCACAAAAAACATGGAATTCTCCAGTAAGTTCATTTTTGAATTGCATTGCTCTGGGAATTCTGATGGTTGTGGCATCTGCGGTTTCTTTTATGACAGATTTCCAAAGTGCTGACTTGGCTTCTGTCATTTCAAAATCCCATGATGCTTTAGCGTGTTCTGCATTGAATTTTTGGAATTCCAATTTTAATTTGGTGTTTTAGGGGGCTAGCAGACTGAGTGGGTCATATAGGCGAGCTATTATTCCTGCTGCTTTTCTTTTTGTTATGATACCAGCCTCTGCCAACAAATATTTTGTTTGTGCGCATGCTGAGATTGAGTCATCTGATGGATTGTATAAAAGTCCAAGAATTTTGTATTGTTTGAGTTCTGGTTTTTCACTGGGAAAGGTTCTGATTTTGGTTAAATTGAATTGCCCCTTTTTCAACAGGTCCATTGTCTTTTCAAGTTTTGTTTTAACTTCTTCCAGTATTTTACCCATTATTAGAATATTGTCAACATATGTATTGTCCTCAAGCTCTTCTCTCTCAACTGCTGTTATTGCTCCTTTGTCTTTAGCAATTCTGTATAAGTATCCTATTGCTGCGTTAAGAATAAAGGGTGCGCAATTAATGCCCCAAGGCAATCTCAAGAATTGAAAGAACTGTGGTCAATATGACCGATCCTCTTGTTTTACTAGCCATTGGAATATTAGGAGCCATTGGTTGTCTTTGGTCAATTGTACCTGGACAAATGCCTTTTTTATATCTGCTATCCAAAAAGAGTCTGCAAATCTCATTCTTGTTAGTATATGAGTGAGTTTGGGCAAGATATCTGGTCCTTGGTCTAAAATATCTTTTGTAGAAGCTTTTCCAAGGTCTGCCACATTACCTGCTATAACTTCTCTCAAGGGGGTACTGGCACTGTTTGGTCACTCAATGCCATGATGTGGCAATTCTGTGAATGGAGTTCCTCTTTGTACCAATTCATCCAGTGATGTGGGAGCTATTACTCCGTCTCTTTCCCAATCTTCTATAAACTCAATATAAGCCTTTGCAAAAATGTCCCCCTTTTCTAGAGTTCTATTGACCAATTTACTGCGTTGTTCCCCTGTTATAAGGTTTGGAGACCAATTTTCTAAAAAGGTTGAAGATTTGAGAAGAGGGGCTATCACTCTACTGTCTGGGGCCCTTTCAATTTTCTTTAGATAATTTGATAATTCTTCTTCTGCAGAGCTTTTAACTTCTTCTGTGTTTCCAAATATTTTGATTTGATCCAATCTCAGGCTTTTTGTGATTTCCTGATCAAGTTCACAATCCAAAGCACTGTTTTTGTTTGCTCTGACGTTAAATACAGTTGATCTGTTGGTATATTGAATTTTGTTTCCTTTGTTATCCCAACTACCACAAGGTATGAGTCCAACGCTAGCATGCAAAAGTTGAAATTGGTTTGTTGCAATGATTGGTTTTTTATCAAACGTAAAAATCGAAATAAGGTCTTTACCCCCCAGTATTAGGTCGAAGGGAACCTGATTCAAATATACAATTTGGGGGTCAGCAAGAGCGTGTTGATGCTCTTTGATCCAAGGTATAACTTGCGGATAGCTACTTGCACAAAGTTTGTCTAAAGGGACTACCATTGCTTTTAATTTGAATGTTTCTTTGTGCCAATGGTTTTTCTTGGTTTGAGGCTGATATCTACATAAGACGTTGATGTTAGGTCTTCAGGGTTGTTTTTGTTGACTCCTGTTATTTTAAATCCAGTCTTGTGTTTTTCTGGTTTTAATAGAAGCCGATTGACACCTTCTTCAGTTATAAGATTGAGCTGTGCTCCAGAATCCAATAAAGCATACAGTTCCTTTTCAGTTTTATACTCTATCAGTTGTGTTGTTTCCATAAAAGAACTTGACAGCGTTTTCAGTGATATTTTCACATTGATTTCTTCTAGTCACGCATTATTTTGAACGGGAACTGGTTGTGCTTGAACAATTTGGACTTTTTTTATTTCTGCCATGTCTGTTTGGAGATGCTTGACTATGTTAAGTGTTGTGCCTAGAATGAGAGGCTACACACAATTGTAAGCTAATGGTTGAAAGACTCCAAATTTAATGGTTGGGTGCCCTCAGCTAGGTCACTGAGTATGCACCAGAGATGAATGGATGATGGTTGTGGAAGTGGTCAGGTCAAGTTTGTTCATACCGGAGGACCAGGGACATCAGTTATAAGAAGGTATGGGCAAGACCCACACCTAGTTGCTGTTCACTTTTTGAGGAACGGGCTGATGTGGCAAATAAAGCAAACTCCAGAGAATTTGCTATTCACAAGTTTATTCACAGCACATGAACTTACAGTTTCCAACAAAGAGCAAGCTTAAGAGCTTATTTCAAGCGCGTGTGCAAATGAATTAACGTAAATAGTTTGCCTGCAACACAAAGACAAGTACATGGTCAAAAGTGAAACAGGACAGTACAATTTATACATAAGAATACATTCCCCACAATTGCGGAGCAACTCAGAACCACCCTTCCCAAACAGAGCTCAGAGATGACTGGTTCTAAACCAGGAGGAAATCCTGAGTCAAGAAGAGAAGGGGGTGGAAGTTTTCTCCAACAGTCATAAATTCCCTTGACACCTTTCAAAACAGAAAGGGGGAAAACAGCTTCCGAAACAAGGGTGAGAAAGCTTAAGTGGCAGCTGCTGCCTGGGAACCTCTCCCTTCTCAGAATCCCACAGGGGTGGAAGTCAACTTAAAAGGTTGACCTAAATGTGCCAGCCTTGCCAACTTGGCCTGGCTGTTACTAACCACCTAAACATAAATGCATTGGAGTGGGAGATTCCCAATCTACCACAAATTAAACAAAATAGAACAGTGGTGGGGTTTTCCCTCAGAACAATTCAGGGATAATGTCCCTCCTTAACCCAACATTCCAAATAAAATGCCCCAACAGAGGGTTGGCACTGAAGTTGTGCCAAAGGACCCTTCCAATACTAGCAAATGACCAATACACAGTAATTTAAAGATAGGAAATTAAGGCAATTAAAAAAACCTAATATTTGATTGAAACTTCCTTCACAAAATTCAAATTTCTGTCTCTTGGTCTGTGACAGCTGTTCTGCCACTGAAGGTGCCATGGCCCCCCCCCTTCCACAGAAAGGGCTTCATAAAGGAACTGGTGTGCGGAACGGGTGTGAGGAATGGGTGTGCAGAACGGGCACTGTTCAGTAACATCAGAATTTGCCCAAAATGCAAAATTTCGATTTCTAACTTTGAAAATGGGGTTTTTAGGTCCTGGAAAATAACTGCCTGCCTATCAAACAATTTCAAATACAATTTCTACAGTCTCAGAGAATATTTCAAGGTGCAGCTTCAACAGTTGAGGATTTTGGCGCTTGGTTGTTGGGAATCAACATTGTTTGTTTGATTTTGATTGTTTTCCTGATTCCCGTTTACTTGAGCAACCTCTTGACAAAGACTGGTATGGTGTTTGCTGCCACAGTTTTGGCAATGTTTAAAGTTTCGGGAATCTTCAACTCCATGTCAAGTGAGCAAGCAGTTTAGACAGAGGCTGTACGCATTAGCATTTTTCTCCCATTGCTCTACGTTTTGATGACATTGATTTGGGTGATGTTCCTGTCCACAAAATGGGCATTTCTTTGAAAAGGTTATTTGTTGGAATCTGTTTTGTCTGTAGTTTGGCGCTGTCCATTGATAACTATTGTAGTTCTGTCCATTTTGGTTGTAGTTTCTGAACTGTCCTTGATTGTTCTGCATATTTTGATTGTATGTATTGAACTGTCCTTGATCTCTGGTTTTGTTTCTTTCTTGTTTAACCTTTTTGACCTCAGGCTCAGTGTCAACTTCAATTTTTTCACACGTGCAACAGTTTCTGTTTTAGTTATTTTTGGAACTATAGGAGTGGATGAAGGTTTTACTGGTGAATTCGGAGTTGTTTTAACGGTTTTGTTAACTGCAGTTGATTTGTGTTCTGCAGATGCCTTGTATATTCCAATATTTGACTGTGCTGTGTCTTCATCAATGGATGCATTGTTATTAGGTTTTTCCAGTACCATCTGTACATTTGTTCAGGATTTTGCTTCCATATCAGCTTATTCTTCTTTTTGATACATGTTTTTAAGATTTCATAAAGTTTTCCTCATTTTAAGTTATTCTTGACGAGGGGCCAGATACGATTATGAATTGAGCGAATATTCTCCTTCATGTTGGTCAGTTTAGCAATTAAGTCAATGACGTCATCCATGTATACTGCCCCCCAGAATAGGATCCATCTGGGTTTGGCAGGTTTTCCAATTGTGAGTAAAATCTTTGAACTACTAGTTCCCCTTTTCAGAAGGCGTAAAATGTTTTCCTTACAATAAGGTCCAAATAGTCGGACAACTCAGTTTTCCTGTCCAATCCTCTCAGCATTTGCAGTGCGTCTTCAGCAAAATGCATTAGATATAGTTTTATTCTTTGTTCAGGAGTTAGTTCATAGATTGGCACTTTGTGAATTGGTTTGTAGTGCAACCAAACTTGGTCAAAGTCTTGGTCCAAATCTTGTTTGGGTTTAAATTTACGAAAAGTCTTCATTTCATGTTGCAGTTAGTCTTGAATATACTGTACAGGAGTTTTTCCTTTCAGAATTGATTGTCCTTTACCGTACGTTTTAATTTCTGCTTCTACAGCAAATCCTTCTTCAGTATCTGAATCAGAGTCTTTGTCTTCATCATCGAAGCTTTCACTTAAAGAAGTAGATTTGGGAGTATTGGATATGATAGCTGGAGGTTCCAGAAAGTTGATGTCAAGAATCATTTTTTGGGCTGGCCTGAGTGTACTCCATTCTTTTGATAAAGTTTGTGGTGTGTGTGAAGCAAGATTGGTTATTTCTTTCATCAATATCAGAATCTCATTAGTGTCTTCTTGGTTAAGAAAGTCAAATTGCGTCATAGTGAGGAATGCGTATGCTTCCAAGAAGTTTTTGATAATTTATTCAAACGCCTTTAGTTTAAGATCTTGTTCAGTGTTTGCCCAATCTACTTTGCAAATTAATTGTACAATTTGGAAGAGTTTTGATGTTAAATCACAAAAAGCGTTAGTATTTTTGGTTTTGGAGATTTTCATTGACAACAGTGGCGTATTTAAGGAAGAGTCTGATGTGCAAGTTGAAGCAGTTAAAGCAGTCAAGCTCCTTCCTGGAGTTTCTTGTTCAATTGGTGTTTCACTTTCTGTTTGGATTTTGCTTTGGCTTTGAGTTTTGATTTTGATGTTTTGATAAATGATGATCTTTTTGGGAGGTCTTCCCGGTTTCTTCTCAATTGCCTTTGGCGGCATTTTCAGAGTGTTTTTCTTTTGTTCTGATTTCTTTGGATTTTTGAGGATATTTCCTCTTTCCTTACATCACCTTGTGCAGTTCTTTGTTGATAATTTGGATTGATGAAGCTTTTTGATTATCACTTGTTGGAAAATGCCTAATTGAGGCGGAATCTTATATCACTTTTGCACTTTTTCAAAACACTTTTGTTGTGGAATGATATTTAGGTATGAATTAAAAAGAGGGAAGAATGACAGACGTAATAGGAGTATGGGTTTCTGGATAACGGTTTTATTTTGTGATTAGAAGAGAGGCGGTGTATTGAAACCACGCTCTGCTACCACTTTTGTGAGAAAAAGATGTCCAACTGACAGAAGAAACTCACAACGTTGATTGAGAAATAAAATGGATGTATTGATGTGGAAAAGTGCAATTGAAACAAAGAAGTGAACTGAAATCCCTTTTTAGGATGAGAAGAGTTGATTTGGAATAAGAAAACTCAATTGATCAGCCGGGCTGCTTCTGGGACAGAAGTCCTAGTTTAAAGAGTTGTATTTTTCAATGATGAACACTTGGTCAAAATTTCAGAGTTTGCGTGATGAAAAAGCTTCTCGGCATGGAAATCTGCTTGGGTCAACAATTCAAATGCGAGTGGTAAAATCATACTAAATTCGAAAATCAAGAAAGGAGTAGTTGAAGGACATGGATTAAATGTCTATTCAGGAGATGTCCTTGCTGGGCCTGGGAATCAAACTTGGGTTTGGTTCCCAGGCTCCAGCAGAAGCTGTTAAATTTTCTGAGATTTCTTGCAGAACAGAAGAGCATTTCAGCTTAATCTGACTCCGAATTGTCGGCATGCCAAAGATTTTTCCAACAGCATTGTTAAAACATTGTGGTTTATGAAAACAGTTTTATAACACTGTTGAAGCAGTGTTGAACAATGTTGTTATAAAAAACAGATTCTTCATACATTTAATTGGAGTATACTGCATCCATCACTTTCACCCCCTTTATTTTTCCATAAGAAACATTCATTTTTAGAGTTTCACATATATACTCTGCCAATCTAAATATGGGATAAATAAATTCCAATAAAAAAAGAAGAGTCAATCTGCTTATACTAATAAAATTAACGCTTTTAAAAGCATCACACTAAAACGTTTTTAACACAGTAAAAATGTTTTCAAAAAAGTCAGAGTAAAATGCTTATAAAAGTGTCACAGAAAAATATTTTTAACAGGGTAAAAAACGCTTTCAAAAGAGTCACAATGTGACTCTTTCAAAAGCGTCACAGAAAAACGTTTTCAACAGTGTAAAAAAGCTTTTGAAAGCGTCAGACTCTGACACTTTCAAAAGTGTCACAGAAAAACGTTTTTGCTGTGGTAAAAATTGCTTTTAAAATTGTCAGACTCTTGACGCTTTCAAAAGCGTCAAATAAAAACGTTTTTTAACCCATCCTGACCGCGTCAGGAAAACAGATCCCTGCTCCCAGCCAAAACCATTTCACCGTCAACTAAAATGGCCACTTTTGCGTAAAAATAGCTGCCATCTCTGGCAAGAATCCGAAATTTTTTCTGGGATACAGGTACAGACTTGAAAAATTTGGCAAACCCATCTAGAATTGAATTGAATTCAACAGCAAGCTTTATTTCCCACTTTTCAGCCTTCACCAGGATCAAGCAGTGTTTCCACATGGAAACTCTGTGCCCTCCCAGACCACATTCATCCAAACACATTATTTGCATCAGCATGGAAAACAGATAAAGGAGCTGTACATGGATATTAAATGAAAAGAAAATACATCCCAAAAAGTGAATAATCCTACCTCTAGAGTAATCCTACTTTCTGTACCTGTCTACAGGTGGAAAGACAGGCAAGGGATATAAAGCCATCATCCCAAAATCAAGTAGAGTATAGGAAAGGCATCAGGAGGCAAGCATGCATGTGTATCACTTCCAAAGATTTTGCAACAGCAGAAAACTAATTTGTTAATTGTCATCAGAACTTCAGTATGTTCCCTTTCACCTGGCATCAGAGGATGCTTCAAGCAGTTGCATTGCCTGTCTCACAACCTTGCTACATGATCTCTGACAAGTCATGCGCCTAGGGTTATGCAACCCTCTCCCAAAATAAGGTCAGATCCAGGTCTGACCAACATTGCCTAATTCACTGTCCAAATCTATATAGTTTACTGTTCTCTGCTGCTCACGGGCTCATTGCTGTCTGACCATTGTCTGAAAATGGTTCTGCTGTGGAATATGGAATAAAACTCACCTATACTTTTGTAATTGAGGAGTCATTAATTTCCCCAGCCCAGCAACATGAAACAAGAAAATCTCCTCACTAATAAAATGTTGGATCAGTTGAGAAAACTTGCAACGGTAAGTTTAAAGCAATCTAAGATTTGGAGACATCTGAATTGGAAATTGTAAAACAATCAATTTGACTAATTTCCAACAACACCTGGCAACAGGAAAAAAGAAAATCTCCTCTGCTCTAAAGAATTGTCAGATTGTTTGCTCTAGATAGTCTCAAACATACAATGGTATGTTCTACACATAAAGACCCTTGGAGGCGTCTAAGGTTGTATATTTGTAAAAAAAAAAAGCCGTTAATTAAGACAACAATGTCTTCTCCCATCAACAGAGCCTGCAAGGGTTTGACATAAAATATATCAAATGATTTGAACAGAAAGTTCTGACAACTTCAAAGGATATCTGTATTATTCCTGGCAATCTAACTGGAACTTTTGAATGCATGGACAGAAAGCTGTATTTTCTGCTTTTCAGCATTTACGAGGTTCAATGAACCTTCCCACATTCAAGCCACCCCCTTCCCCCACCAAAGCCAAATCATTTTTCTATACTACCTAGGGCAGCAGAATGATTTGCCAAAAAATCCATGATTCAGCAAAAATGTTCAGGCATTATGAAAAAAGTTTTACAGGATCAGAAACTGCAGTGAATTGTTCCTGCAACTTCTGCAAGCAATTGTGAAGGACGACCAAAAATGTTCAGGAGAACATCAAAAAAACTTTGTAAAATTGTGTCAATTTCTGTGCTGTTCATCTTCATCACGTGGAACTTCAAGGGCAGTATTAAAAAGCTATGGTTTCCAAGAGAAAATTGTGAAAATGGATATTGGGACTCTTTCCCAGAACTTCTTGCCAAAATGAGTGAGAGTCCCAGCCTTAGAATATATATTGTCTCCAGTGAAAAGAAGGTCAGTTTTCCCAACTGTCACAACTTTTTGTCTTTCATAAATATTTTGTTGTCTCACACTGATGCTTCATTGTGCAAAGACTAAATATATCTGGGCTAAATCTCATGGAGATTACAGTAAGTGTAAACTGATCATATTCATTTAAGATTTTATCTATTTTGGTCTGGCTTGTCACAAACTGAGTATGTTAGGTACTCTGCTAAAATAAAAGTGGGAAGGCAACAATTTCTTTGGACTTGGCTTTTATTATTCCTTCTGCAGCAAACAAATCCTCATATGAAAACCCACAATGTACTTTTCTTACAAAGGGTTGTGAGCCACTGAATTTAAAGGGGGAATTGGGTCCTTTTATTAGTTTGAGGAACCTTTCTGAGGTCAATAGAATGTTTGCAACATTATATTGCCAGAGAGCATGTAGAAGACCAATTTATCTTGGCAACAGTGTTTTGGATGCTGTTTACTTTTCAAGCAGTGTACCTTCACAAGAGAAAAGTGACTTTGCTTTGCCATTCTGCATTAATTGGCAGGCGTGGGCATTGACTATAGAACCCTGAAGGGTTCATTAAAATTTTGAACAGTTCTGCTGGGAAATTTGCACACTGAGAGCAATTTTTCCAATACATTTTGAGCAGAGTAGACTGACAAACCTTAAATTCAACAATGTAAGTCGAAGAGCCAGTTTTGACCTTTGAAAAAGCTTGTACTTGGGGGACTTCCCTGGGAAGAGGGTGTGACCCAAGATCCCACCCTGAAGAGAATCTTCTCAGCATTTGAGGTCATAAATTCATATCTTCACTAAAACCCTCTGCTGGAAAGTAACATGACTCTGGGATCTTGAGGTCATCTTTTTTAAAAGCTTTCCATCCCTGAAATTATAGTTTTCCTGAAACTATAATTCTCAAATCTTACCAACTTGCTTCCAGATTGTGGTTGACATGTGAACTTGAAAGTGGTCCCATCCTTGCATTCAATTTGTTGTAAACTTCACATTAAAGCACCCTCACACTTGGGTGAAAAATGCCAGCATCTTGTGTTTTATTTTCTGCTAAAGAACAAAAATTCAAGTCTCTTTTTCAACGTTATATTTCAATTATTTACTTGTATTTTTTGCATAAGATACCTTTTCAATGCAGGAAATATTGAAAACTGTTGAAAACTGGGCGGAATTATGTGGAAAAAATATCAAGACCTGGCAGCACGAGCAAGTGCCCTTCAGCAACAACAAAAACCGCAAGGAGGACATTATTTCTTGGATTACTTCTCCAGCCATCAGTCACTTGACATTAAAGTCAGAAAATCATGTGACATTGATTGTCTTGTGTGTGAAAAGATCCAAAGCTGGTTATATTTGGGTTCCTGGTTGGGGAAATGTTGCCCCACCAGGAATTTCTCAATTTTTGAATCAAAATTTCACCCAGGATGGATATCATAATGACCCAGAGGTTATTCAACTTTTGCAAGAGGACAGTATCTTCCAATAGTATGTGTCAATCGTTTTTTCACTTTAAATAGGGTATATGCACTTTTTATTCCAACAAGGTAATCATTGATTTGTAAATCAATTCATAAACCTGGGATACAGATAATTTAAAACTGGGCTAATTTGAAACAGGGTTGATTCAAGACATGGTCATTTAGATACAGAGACAATTAGAGACAGCAGATGTATAAAATTATGTGACCATACATTTTTTGAAATAACAGAGCAATTTTTGTTCATTTTCCCACCTTCAATATCATATACAAGAGAAACCCAAGAAAGGCATTTGCCACCCATATCAACTGTTGTCCATTTGCAAGTCAATATCACCACTTAAGATAAAAAAGGAGAATTTATTAGTTCAAGCATGTACACATATAAATAATTAATAATTGGAAGAAGTTACAGGCTTCTTACCAGTATTTCCCTATATGTAACCCATCTTCTTTATGGTAATCTCCAAATGTTTCTGTCACAAACTGTCTGTTTCAAACTGAACTAGGCCACTCAAACCTGAGGAGTAAAGTGTCACCATTTGACACTCTTATAATATAATTTATAGCATCATATCCTGTTTAGTTTTGAATTTTCACAAAAGAAAGAGAACAGCTGAGAAAACATTTTTGACATGTTTTTCGTTTGTATTCAATCCTTTTTCTTTTAATGGATTCATTTTATTCTTCAGCACTGATTCACCAACTGGTTCTTGCCATGATTATGTGAGAAACAAATTCATAGCTTGTAATTCATCAAATGCCAAAGAATTCCGCCAAAAATACCCATCAATATTTGCAAAAACCTACCACAAAACAAGTGTTTCACAGGAAGCTCTCATCTTGGTTTTGCAAAAGGCCAAAATAGCATTTGGACAATTGCAAATTCCTTTCTGGTTGACCAGTGGGACACTTTTGGGTGAGTCTTGTTATCCGACTTTCAAGATTGTCATAGTGAACTCAAATGCCCTTCTGCCAAAATTGAGATTTGGGTTCCAAGTACTTGACTAATAACAAAGAAAATAAGGTCTAAAGTTCACATTCCAGTTATTTATAACCTGAGGGTTGTATACAAAGAAAGGACACCTTTTGCAAGAGTAAAGCTAGGGATGTTAAATTTCCAGGAAAAACACAGCTCTAAACAAAACCAGACTGACATTGAGTGACAAAATTGTGCTCCCACACCTTTTTATTGTAAGATTAGATGTATACCCATGCAGTAAAATTTCCAAGCAGCAGATACTGTTACAACAAAGTATTCAGTAATACAAACTTTTTTCCAGAACCTGACAGAAATCCTGTAGGTGTAGGGTACATGTTATAAAAATCTTGGCATAGCAAACATTCCAATTCCAGTGTATAAACAACTTTTTTTAAACTTTAAACAGGAGTCTCCTGGTAGAACTTTCTCAGATATATATAAGATGAGTTCAGTCTCAAAGTTCCCTTTCATCACATATTACTGCAAGTTTTTTGCATGTTATTTTTATTGAAATTTGATTTCCCCCTTTTTACAACACAATGCTGTTTCTCTCTCACATAATATATGATGCTGCCGGAGGCGGTCTGCCAGCCATTTAATTTTGGGTTGGTAAAATGTTGTTGCAGCTTTAAATATCCTTTTTTCATTTGTCCCTAATCTACTGTCTGTACAATGAACTCCCCTTGTCTGGTCTTGCATAGTTTATAAAAGGCGCTAAAATTGAGTATTGTATTTAGTGGTTGAAACCCCACGGTTAGGAGAAGATTCCATGCTAGGAAGCATTGTATTCATGTGTGTTGATGATAATAAATGCTACTTGTAAAGCAAAATTACTTGTATTGTTCACTTGAAATCACCTAGTTTACTTGGTTTGGGACGCGCCTGGTAAAAAGTGAGCAAATCTAAGAATAAAATAGTTGACACTCCTAGAATTATTCTCATAAAGGTTGACAACACTCAGAGCATCTGCCTGTGAGTTTTAAAATTGCAAGTGAACAAGAACAAATTATTTTAGCAAATACAGTATTTAGAAAATATATAGTACATCAATCCAAGTTCTTGAGCAAAAGTAAAAAAGCCATAGTACAATATTTGGAATCTGTTTCTGTATCTCCTAATATAAATGTATGCTGTAGTCATATTTACGACCACAACACCCTTCACTTTACGCGTGACCCTTTTAAGCTAATGTATTTCCGCTACGCTT
>CAJPEX010006508.1:0-12398 GCA_905338405.1 Notodromas monacha | reverse complement strand
CTCGTTTCCGATCCCCTATCGAATTCGATACAGTTTTTAACGTGGTTTCAATGCAATCTGGTTTTTGTGAACGATTTAAAAATTAACATTTTCCTTTATGATGAACTCAGTCAACTACAACAAGAAAGAGTAACGCAAATATCTGGTTTCACTTATGAAAGTGAAACCTGATTATGTACAAGAAATCTGGCTATAAAAAAATGTATTAGGAACAAATTCATCGTTCAGGTCTTTCAAGTTGATACATAATATTCTTTGAGGCTCGATATCGATACAAACATTTCCCGTCAATAAAGATCTTTTTTTCAGGTCCCAAGCGTTTTGTTGTAAAGCAAATTTCATGTTCAGTACCAGTCAAGCCTCTCTAAAAGTCAAATTTCAAGGGACCAGCAAAAAAAATTGACTGGGGGAGAGTTTGAGTTAGCAAAACACGCATTTTTTTGTAGTGGTAAACACAAAAGAATTGCAGGAAATTGTAAATGATGATTTTCTGGACCTTCAATTACTTCTTAAATGAGTTGACGGGATGCTAAAATTTGAGGCCAGGGTTCATTTGCCCAATTAGTTTTTCCCTTCCTTTCAAAACACATCGAGTTACTTTTTTTGCCTTTTTCTTTCCTGTGTCAAGAAAATAGTAGCCAAAAGGCCTCAGAAAATTTTACTTGGGAGTTTGAGAGGAAAAGCCTTTGAGTTAGAGAGGATTTTCATGTATTGTTTCTAAGGGAATTCTGCCGGGGACTTGAAGAAATATTGACTTATGAATGTATTTAACTAAAGGGGTTCAAATGATCAAGGTCCAAGTGTATTTGACTTGTTGCTGTGGAAATGAGATACAGTTTACAAACATTCCATCTAATAAACATTATGCTGGAAGGAGTGTATTCCTCAGATGATATCCCACTGTAATTGCTCATGCATTCAGTACTCCGAATGTCCCTTAGAACAATCCACTAATTGGAATGAATTAGGATCATTTAAAAGAGTATGCCATTATTTGAAAATCGAATACATGTTCCCTATGATGCCCCCACTCAACCCTATTGCTCCCGGAATTGCATGAGGGGAGAAGGTTCGTGTTGCGACAAGCATGGATGAAACAACATCTCCATGAAGCGCCTGTTGATGCCTCAAAAGCCAATATTTGTCCCGCGGATTATACCCCGCGAAAAGGCTTCGTTTGCTCAGCTCATCCTAGTTCAGCATATAAAAATGCGAGATGTTAGCTCGGAGTATATGTACACACATACAACACATGCACACAAAAAAAAAGGCACATTAAGCTGGAAAGCAAGGGAGTCAGTTTTCCGCTTCTGAGTCTCCGGTTGACAGGTTGCCACCTGATCCTTATTCCCTCGTGTCTTTGAACCGAGTTGAGTATACAATACAGTATAACATTGTTCCCCATTTGCCCCAGGCTCCGTCGCGTTTCAAGCTCGTCTCCCTGCAGAAGAATTCAGTCCGGGTTTCATTTTTAACAGGATTCGCTGGAGACATTCTGGAGCAGTTTTCCCCAACCTCTTTGGGCTCCCAGATCAGCAAATTTTAATAAAATCTTTTGAGGGCAGGCACATTAAAAAAATTTTCTGTGGACTGGGAACGTTCTGTACAAATTTTTATTGACCAGCACAACATTTTAAAATACCTTCCATACAGTCCTCAGAACAAAACGTTTATTGCAAAAATTAAGTTGAGAACTGATGAAGTAGCTATGAAGTGAAAATTTGTTTTTAAAAATAGAATGCTGGGCTTGAAGAAAGGTTTCTGCAGTTGAAAACTTGAAGCGAAATTTTTTAGCAAATGAAAATATGTCTGAATTGCTATTAGGAGGAAAACCAAAAATTAATTTTAATCAAATAATTTCAACTGACATTGTTCCCAAAATTTTGGATTGCAATAACAGACTTCGTTACTAATTTTAATAAATTTATTGTGTGAACAATATTTTCCTTCAGACCACAGGGGGGGGAACACTGTTCTAGAGCAGTGTCCACATAAACTTTCTCTAGCGCAAAAAATGCATCAAAAGTGGCAATGAAGTCTGCTTTTACAATCCAAAATTTCGGAAAGCTGATGGCAGTTGAAATTATTTGATGAAAAA
Source organism: Notodromas monacha (assembly GCA_905338405.1). Classification (NCBI taxonomy): domain Eukaryota; kingdom Metazoa; phylum Arthropoda; class Ostracoda; order Podocopida; family Cyprididae; genus Notodromas; species Notodromas monacha. The sequence continues at coordinate 10,300 of CAJPEX010006508.1, read as the reverse complement.
TAAAATTTGGCTCCTGAAAACACTTCAGACAAATTTATCTCTGCAGAAATAAATTATTTCAATTTTGCATTCTGAGAAACCTTTCTTCAAGGCCACCTTACTAATTTTTGAAAACATTCCAATATAGCTGCTGCATTGGTTCTTACTCAAGTTTTGCAACAAAAAAAGCAGAAACTTTTTAAGTACCTGCCTATGAAGTCTTCCTGACAAAACTTTTTCGAGTCGGCAAAAAGAAATTTTACTTTGCTGGTCTGCAGAATTTTTTTTTTTTTTGCCGGTCTACAAACATTTTTATGGAGCAGAGGACCCAAAAAGGTTGGGGAATATGGTTTCAGAGGAAATTGGGTCAAGACTCGAGAAAGAAATTCAAGTTTTTCCGGATTCCGCATGCTGCTGTTTGCTGTTCACGTGACGAGGAATTAAAGCAGAAGCGTAAATTTAGTGTTCCTCTCCGGATGATGTTCTTTTTCGTATCGTGGTGGTGTAAAGTGGAGCTTCAGTACTATTAAGCTAAAATAACTGTGACGCCAAACGCATTTGCTGTTGGTCGAAAGCGCGAGTTGGGTATGTGCTTGGGCTGTGAAACGATTTGTTAATTACAGCAGTTTCGAAAGAGCATCTGGCAGAAATGCATTCTTTCTTACACTGAAATATAACCAGGTATGCGCACAATTCCTATCAGATGTACACATATATTCCCTTTTCCCTTGACAGTGAAGTTCTTCCTGCACTGACCTTGCAGGGTACGAAGAGCCTAATGCCTCGTAAGTAAACTTCTACAAACGTATAGATCTGCAGTATGTGGCTAATAAGCCTATAAATTACATTTATACTGAATGAACTCATCTTTTGTAGCATCATGCATGACCTTCTGAGCAGTCTACACCCTTGGTATAAAAACTCCCGTCAAAATTTGCAGAGCCTAAAAAAAAGTAAGATCAGAGCGTCGAGTTTCAAACTTAGCTTTCACTTTTATGCACAAATTTGATGCATAATTTTTTCTACATAAATTATGAAATATTTCTTCTTGCTGCTCCTAAGCAAAAAAAAATAGCAGCTTGCGCGAAATAATCACACACAGTAATTGAATAGAAGAAAAATGGGGTAAAAATATTGTAGAACAGCAGGGTAAATCGCTCTTGTCGTTGGTGCTATCCTTGAGTTGACTGCCGTGCATAAATTTGCTGTCTTGGGGTAGAAGATTGAAACTAATCACGGTGAATAAAATCTGGTATCTCTTCTTCAATTTATTTTTGGTAGTCGAAAACAAGAAAGAATTCTTTTGCTTCAAAAACGCGATGATCCTATACAGCTCTTGATCGCGGTTTCCAAATCACGCACCATGCACTGGTAATCAATACAAGCCCATCGCAGCTGTTGTTTCAGCCATATGTGCTGGTTACGTGACTGCGGTATGAACCGGTTGTTCCTTGCACTGTCAATAATCGATGCGGTCTTGGAGAATGCGTCTTTGACCTTTCCAAAGTTTCTCAGAAAAACATCATTCCAACCTAATTTGTCGACAAATTCGAAATTTCGCTTTGACATTCGCGTAACTTCAATTCTAGCATAACCCATATTTATTGGCGAAATGTGTCGGCGTGATCGCGTGTCATTTTTTCGGATGAATTCGGTGATTTTTTTTTCTATTTGAGTGAAAGCAAAAGCTGTTTTATAGACGTGAAAGATGCATATGCAGGGTTTTTCGAATTTTCTCTTACTTTCAATTGCATTAGGTTAGTTTATACTGTTTTTTTTTCAATAGCACATGTTTAATAATAAAGTCAGGAACTCCGCTGGGTTGGAGTTCTGGATCCTGACTCTGTTGCCTGAGTCAGGTCTTTCAAGCTTTTTTTAATCTCATTCCTAATCTGTTAGGTAGATTTCAAGAAGATTATAATATATTCTACAGTAGATTTTGAGAAATTTTCCTTTTTGGTGGCAACTTGATGATGATGATCAGCAAGCTTTATTTTCTGTTTTTTAGCATTCCTAATGTTCAAGCAATGTTCCCATATCCAAACTTTCTCCCTCCTCACCCACATTCATCCAAACACATTCCATCACATCAGAATGGAAAATATAAAAATAAGCTGTGCATGGATATTGAAAGAAAAGAAAATGCATCCCAAAATGCACAATTGCACAACTGATGTAAATGCGTACATTTTCTTCTCCTCCCCAATAAAAAAGAGAAATATGAATGAATGAACAGAACACTTTATTTGCCGCTTTTCAGCATTTACAAGGTTCAATCAAGATTTCCACAACCAACCCCTTTCCCACCCAGCCCAAATCCACTCAATGACATTTAATCACTTCATAGAGGACCAAGATAAACTGTTGACTTTATACAATTTCTCATCAAAGCTTCTTTCCGAATTGTGTAATTGACTAAAACTTATCTGGGAGCAGATTGAACACCACGTGCTTACTGTGGGTCCAGTTAGCAGGAAACAGAGCACAAATTTATAACAAAAATAAAAGAAAATACAATCCATGAAATTCAATTACAACTGGACATCTGACATGTATGCATACACCCATTCATTCCCTGACAAAGAGAACTACCAGTGATGAAAATTGCAGCATAAGGCAATTACTGGACCCACAGTAAGCACGTGGTGTTCAATCTGCTCCCAGATAAGTTTTAGTCAATTACACAATTCGGAAAGAAGCTTTGATGAGAAATTGTATAAAGTCAACAGTTTATCTTGGTCCTCTATGATATTTGAAAGAGTCTTTTCATTAAATTTTGAGAGTCCCAAATCTTTTTTTAGGGCACTTCTAGCCTACCTTTATGTTACGTACCACCGGACAAATTCCCACACTTGATAGACAGTGGAATTACTAGTACCTCTGGTTAAAAAGACTCGACGTCAAGCTTGATACGTGAACCCTGCATTATCTTCAGAAATCCAGGAAAATAAAGAACGTGAAAGAGGCCCCGGCGAGGAAAGCAGTTTTGCTGAAATCCTAGCCCAATTTCCTGACATGCAGCGACGCGTTGTTGGCTCCCTTCTCTCCGCTGTCGACACGTGAAAAATGATGTTGTGCCCAAGCGGGTTCTGGGATAGGTGACAGCTAAGGGGGGAATCAGAGAACCGATAGCACGTCAAGAGACTATCCGTCCGTTCGAGGAGAGGCTCAAATAAAGCATCCCGCGGATTATCCCGAGAAATTCTCTGGTTCGGCCAAAAATATTCTCTTGTTAACTATCCGGACGCACTGAATTGTTGGTTTATGGGCATTTTTTTTTTGTTTCGCGATGCTTTTGAAGCTTTGAATTAAGTTCTGCACAGTACAGCATCTTTTTTCATTTGAAATTGCTCACGAAAAGTTCCATAATTATGCATCCCAACGAACGTTAAAGGCGAAAAGAAGAGATGGGAAGTTTCTGGATATATTTGGACTCTGGAATGAGTGGAATTTCAAATTTTGTCCTAACCCCCACGTTTCCGTTCCATTATTGAATATGCGACATGATCGTTTTACTTGGTTCCTATATTCACAGAGTACAAATTTATGGCTATGTGGGCAAGATTTGCGGAATTCGGAGGAAATGCGTGTATAGAGATGAACCATTCAAGGCCTATCAAGATATTTTTTGCCACAAAAAATGCAAGTTCTATCTAGATTTCTCACGTCTGTTTGAACGTTTTTTTACTTTTATTTGTTGGCTACCCACGTTTTTTAGTTAAAAAAAAAACTACGTGCTCAAGAGCAGAAAAAGCATCTGTAAATTTGAAATAGACCAGTTTTTTCAATAACAGCCTTAATTTATCGCTCAACAGTGAAAAAATGAAGCATCGACGTTCATAATACCTCTATCAAAAACATTTACAATATCTGGGATTTCTTTAAGGAACGTAGTTAATGTACGGCAAGTTTTTTTCGAATATTTTAAACATTTGGTAGCACTTGCGCTGATAAAAATATGCAAACCGAGTGATTATGGCAATTGGACCTAATTTACTCAATAAATAGTGAAAAAGAGCACTTTCATCCGTCATTCATTTACTTCAACCTGGTCATTCTAAATTGAACGAGTGTCAATCGATGTTCAAGTATTGTATCATACAAGAAAATATCATGATCATTTCTATCCATCAAAAAACATTCGATCACTTTCATCCGTCATTCATTTACTTCAACCTGGTCATTCTAAATTGAACGAGTGTCAATCGATGTTCAAGTATTGTATCATACAAGAAAATATCATGATCATTTCTATCCATCAAAAAACATTCGAAGAACGGAATAAAAAACTATAGAATAATATGAATCAACCCTCGTGCATGACTACTTGTATTTACGAAAAAGAGAGTCAGTCGTGTCTTTTCTTTGCACAGCGATTCCCCGCGAGAAAACTGAGAATTGCCAACAATAAATCCTGCGAAAGGGAAATTTTTATTTTTTGCTTCCAAGAACTAGTAGAGTGTGTTAGAAGTTCAGCCCTTTTCAAACTTCCGTTCAAGTAACTTACTTGAAGTGGACCTTTCCGTGAGATATGCACCCCTCGTCGCGCTTAACTCTGCGCAACAAGGAAGCGGTAAAACTTTTCGTAGCGGTTCCCAGTACAGTATACTTGTTTTTTGTACGTATGAATCGTAAAACACATTTTTAGCTACTGGATTCGAAAATGCTTTACTGGCATATTTAAAAAATATCTTGAACAATTGTTATTGGCAACAGAAACTTTTCGAATGGGTGTTATCACTATCATTTACAGGATTTATAATGATTTTTTTTAAGTATTTTTGAAGCAGCTGCTGAGGCATTCAATTGAATGCGAAAAAAAATTAGGATTTCCAGATCAGAATTTTAAAGAAATCCGTTACATTTCTAAAAATGTTTTCTGGGTTCACGCAATATCTTAGGTCACATTTTTTGCGTCACCAAGTTTGCCTTTGGCTGAAAGGTTTTTTGTTTATTATCCAATTACTGTATATGAAATATATTTTTTCGGATTCTCGCGATTTAAAACTAAAGCCTCCTGTTTTATGTTCGCTAAGTTCTCTCTTGTTTACAATTAAGAACTACTTTATATTTCATTCAGAAAAATTCGGAATTTCTATTTATTTTAAAATAAAAATAAGGGAATATCTGACGAGAGACTTTTTAAGTGGGGTTCGTGGGGCAAAAGGTATTGTTCATGGATTGAATCGCGCGTCGCGTGTCGTCATGCGACGCGACTATACCGAGCAGCGGGCAATTACATGCCCACATCCCTGGATACGTGACACGTAATGAGCCTATTTGTGAAAGTACCCGCGTATAATTCGTGGAAGTCTAGCATCGCTGTGACCTAAATTTGATCTCTACATGGTCAATATTTCACATCCATCTCGACCCTTTCGATTTGTGAAGTCCTTTTTTTCAACGATTTATACTCTGGAACCCAGTTTCAAATTATTAGAGAAAGGGCAATGCAAATAAATTCTCAAAAATCGACTCCATGCAGATCTTGCAAGATGCAATTTTTTTCAAGTGAAAAAGTCTTAACTCCAGTCTTTAAGCTTCTTCCAGTAAATAACGGAAAAAGTAGTTCTTGTCCATTTAAACTAATCCTCAATGCTAAATTCTTGTTGAATATATGGTTTATTTCAATTATTTATTGCAACCACGGTGCCACGGGAAAATGCGCATGGAACCGTCAAAATGCGCCGCGAAACCAGATTCCGAATTCAAAATTTGTCAAGCATGTCGGTGTTATCAGAATCATGAAATGAGGTAGATACAAATTTATAACGCAGCATACCTGGTACTTTTTAAAAATATAAAATCGGAATAGTTTAAGCACAAAAAGCCGAACAGTGCGTCGTTAATCACACACTTATTGACAATTAGGTGTAAATCATGTTCCAGACGAAAGAGAAGAGAATGGGAAGGATCAATATTGAATACTGTACTGGCGGCCCATCGGATCGTCAAGTTAATCGCTTCCTGTTTCATATTTTATAAGACAGAAGCCCGGTTACGTCCAGAAAAATGTTTAGTATCGCTGCTCAATAACGGAAAATGAATTTATTTTTTACACCCTGCTAAACTGGTCGCTACTTTACGAGAAATACCCAGAAATCTTGATAAGCTTCGTCAACTTTAAGATCGTTCGTCCCTGAAGTGTCCGAATTGGAACTTGAACAACTGGAAAGGGTCATGTCGAGGTCAAATCCTATTTTCGGGAATTGGCTTCAGTTTGTACCTCAAGGCGGGTCAGCCTTAGTGTTTTCTGACGTGGTTAGAGCTCATAACTTTTGCTCAAACGATTTTCGCTTATCTCGTTAATGTCATCAGTGTAAAAACCAGCAGCAAAATTGCTTAGCATTCGTTATCTGTAGTTCTGAATGGATTTTTAGGAAGCTCCTTTGAAAAATTGCGGTTCAAAAATCAGATTTAAATGTATTCCAATCTCGTATCGAAGAAATAGTTTCTTTCTTAACTTCGGCAAAAAATAAATGTTGCGCTTCATGTGCAAAAAAAAAAAAAAAAGCTAAAGGCATTGGGAATATTTTTTATTGATTTTCTCCGACCTTTTGCGACATCGTGGTGGGTACATTACGCGAGAGCACCACACATACTTTTCTGGCATAAATGAAATGTTCTCACGTTCTTAATTAATATATAATATAGTTTTCGTATTAATTTACAACGGTAGCAGTAGTCTTATAAGTACGGGCAAGACGCCGAAAAGGCAACTCAGACAAAAGGAAGTACAGTTCAATTTCGGAGAACCGAATTTGATTAGATATCTTCTAGTAGATTAGAACTCTGAATCTCTGCGGTAACGCTTTTCCAGGAAAATCTTTTGCGAAAAGATTTTTCGGGAATATACAGTACAATACTGCCAAAAATATACGATATTCAGAAAATAAAAAATTCCTGAAATGTGAAGGCATTATACTAATGGAGATATAACTGAAATTTTCGCGAATAATCAAGATGGAATATAATTGTTAATGCTGTCAAAATAATGCCGACCGCTTCATTCCTCGCAATTGATCGAATTTTATGATGATATAATCGAGTTCAAAATTTATTCATAGTCCATAAAATATTGAGAACGATAGTAATGGTGAAGATGGATAAGATATTTTCCGTTTGAGACTGATTGACTGCAAATCGGAAACCATTAGCGGAAAGCTCTGCAGAAAAAGTTAAGTTTGTGTTTATTCCAAATGAAGACGGCATTCAAAAACTTCTCCAAAAATTCGATTGCAAAAAAAAAGACCGGACCTTATTTTTGTAAGGATAAAAGTTGATCGATCGTTCATATCAACTCGCGAAGACTTTTTTTTATGGCGAAATGACATTTCTCGTGGGTGGACCTCGGAAGGTTCGGAATCTGGCCTCTTCTTTCTTCGTCTCCGAACTCTCCCTTATGATGCTCGCAGCAGTGCTGGTTCGTTGAAAGACGTTCCCGAGATACTGTACTCGGGTCAAGACTATAGTTGTTCCGCCGCGGGTTTCCCCCGTATACATACGTAAGCAACAGATGAGCGCAACCCGCGCGGGGGCAGCTACACATATTATACACGTTCCTTCTGCATTTTCCCCCTGCGGAGACAAGTGTTGCTGCAGTGCTTCGAGTGTGGCTCCGAGTTCCGAATGATTGCCGAGGATCACGCTCGGGTTTTCCGTCGGAATCCTCTTCTTATGCAGTGTTGCCGCCGAACATGCAATCCATCCAGGATACTCTATATCCGATGTATTTCCTACATGTGCAGAGACGTTATGGGCGATGGATACCGTATGTACCCGAGTATACCAGGTGCATGTTCTTTTATTTTTCAAAATTAGCAGAAAATATTTGCTCTCGATTATACAAGAGGGTGCTGTTGAGGAGAGAAACAATAAGAGGAAAGATGTTCAGAATTATTCTCTCTAATGACTATGAACTCCTGGTGAATTATAATCATTTTCTTTTTAATCTGATTTGTGTACAAATATGGTGTGATTTCTTGAGTGCGATTTTGGATTTTTGTGATCCAGAAAACTGAAAACAATTGAGCGCAAAACTAGGATCACATATTCAAGGTGTCCCACATGTTCTTGGCCTCAAAAAGATGATTGCCTGCAATTTCATTTACTAATCTGTTCTTTTGTGAGGAATGTAAATCGCAAGTGCAACATTTCTAAAAATTTCATGACGCTCAGGTGCGAGTCATAGGCGTCACGAGGGAAATTTTGAATCTTGATAAAAATCAGAGGTACAGTAAGTGTATTTCAAAGAATGAAAGCAGCTGAAATATAGCAGATGATGAAGTAAAACAAGATGAATTGCAGTGAAATTCAAATCAGGTTCTATTTAAGAATAAAATTAATTTTCTATGTCGTTTAATCTTGCTATCGTACGATTTCGGGGATTCATTAGTGAAGTACGCGAATTTTCCGGGGATACAACTTTCTCAAAATTTTAGACTTGAAAAATGAGGTGTGCAGAGTATTTGAGGCTCAATTTTCGAGGGAAACATGTGACCTATAACATTTATTGTGAATATGGAAAAGTCAATTGATACTTTCCAGACAGTGTTTCATCTATAATCCAGGGCAAAAATAGACAGCAACATTCCTTCACAGCACATAAATGAATTTTCCCAGAAGACCTTGACGCGAATTTCCTGGTACAGTACCTCTTTCTCATCCGTTTTCTTTTCCCCTCGATAGATGTACTTGTAACAGCCAAATCTGATCTGCATTCGCTTAAGATTTTATGATCCCACGAAACGATGCTTCACATTTAAAAAACATTCAGGGACAAATCCCAATCATGATTCTTAAATTTTTACGCTGTTTTCATCTGAAGAGAAAGCCAACGTTGATACCCCAGTTTTTTGTGGAAATAATATTATTGTAGGATGAGGCTTCTTCCTGATTATGTCTGGAACTGCTCTTTGACTGAGTTCTGTCTCCTTTCATTTTTATTCCATTTATGTTTAATTCTTCCACTTTTTGCTCAATTTTTATACAAAGAAATAGAATTTTTAACTTTTTCGCCATTGCGATCTTTTAAAAGTGGATTCTGCAGCTGATTAGTCAAATTCGGAATTGCTAAAAGCTATGGGCCAGCTGTGGCTATCGGTTTCGATGGATAATACGTCATTATTGACAACAATCATAAATTGTTTCGATTCGGCGAACCTTTGCTTCTAAACGCTCGAGCGCTTATAGGATATTGCGGATTCAATTGGAATCCTTTTAATAATTCATAAAATTCTAGGGATGCAGATTCGAATTCAAAATTTGGCTTGACAATGACGCCAAAATTCATGTTTAGAATGACGTCGATGACAAAGGCGATTGATGATCAACGATGGCAACGAGGAAATCCCAGTATAGGTCCCTCGCCTCGTATTTCGCATCATCTAATGATAAATCAAAACCGGAAGCCATTGGATCAGCAATCGGGACATTGGGTGATGAAAATTTACAAAGCCATTCGCGAAATAATGGAAAACGTCGTGGTCGTTAATCGCAGGACCGTGGGAGGAACAATGAGTCACGGTGCGTCATCAATAAGGGGGTTCCCCTCGTAACTGTCCCTCGTGATTACGGGCCTGATACGGGGGAGACCCAGCAGCAGCAAAAAAAAAAGGAGAAAATGTATCATATGGGGACTCGTTGGCAAGGCTGCAGTGCTGGGCCAGCGTCCCAGCGACGACCGACGACAGCAACGAAGAAGGCTTACGCTGACGTGCCCGGGGGGGAGGGGTTGGGTAGCAGGCCATGGCTGGGTTCAGTTCATTCACCTTCCTGATGAAACACTGTTCCTTTTCTCTCGTCTTTTTTCTTCCTGCTGCTCATGCCGAAAAGAGAGGAAAAGTTTCCTGTCTTTTTCTGTTATGTGACTGACCCGATTAAGGATCGATTATACAGTCTGTGAACAGCAACGGAGTTTTTCATTTATTACGGACTATTGATACTCCATTCGTCACTCGAAAGTTACTCAAATATTTTCCGCGTTTACGGGAAAGTAGAACCGAAACAAAATTCAAAATAAAGGGGTGAAGGAAATAATCAAGGTTTTTAGCGTTACAGTTTTGACAGCTGTAAGATGATTTTTAAATACTGTGAATGTGTGTTTTCTGATAAGGATCGGTTATTTGTGAACGGCAACGGATCTTTAAATTCATCTCAAGATTACTGATGCTCCGGTCATTACTTGAAAATAAGTAAAAGATGTTCCGCGATTTCCGAAAATAAGCAAAAGCAAAACGAAATTCCAAGTAAATTTGTAATCCTGTAAAGTAAATAATCGAGGTTTTTCAACGGGAAAATTCTGACAACTGTAGAAGATGAC
>CAJPEX010006506.1:0-12400 GCA_905338405.1 Notodromas monacha | reverse complement strand
GTTAAATTATCCTGCTTTTGTTTGGGACTTTTGCTAGAAAAAAATTACTTATTAGGATGCTTCCTTTTGACTGTACTTAAATTAATGATGCCGAGGCTTCCAATGATGAATTCTATATTTTCGGAATGGAATATTGTGTTGATGTTTTATTTTTGGAATGGCATAAGAGATAAATTATCCTGCGGACGCGAATAAACTTGGCAGAAGTTTCCACAAAGCATGCAAGGAAATTTTAGCAGTACAATGACACACAGCTTGGTATTATTCGCATTTCCAGTACCACTAAGTTGTGGTTTATTTTTTCTTGCCTCTTTGGTTGGAAATATAAAAGTATTGCAATAGTTTTTTTCAAATGTCACTAATATAGCTAATGATTCAAAGTTGAAATCTCTTTTCCACCCCTTTCATTCAGGAGGTTATTTAGTTTTGGTGCTGGGGAGGATTTTGGTATTAATCTCACTCAACAAATAAAATTTGTAAAAATTACTGCATCAAATGAACCTTTCAACAACTCCGCTTGGGACATGCTGCAATATTTAAAAAACCTTTTACATATTTTTAAATGCTGTAAATTCTTGTTACAACAAAGTCATTGGGGAAGAAAAAAGTCTCGCTTTAACAAAAACTGTTTACAGACGCATGCAAATAACATAACATCTATTGGGAAGGGACCTGCAAAAATTAATTTGGCGTAAGGAATAATTTGTTGCGCATTTGAAACTCTCCAAATTGAAATCGTGCTGAGTCAAAAATTATTGGGAACCTTCCAAACCCAAACTTTTATGTCTCTATAACATATCCAGTCTTACAATTTTACATTTTCCTTGCATCACTCAACTGTGGCTAAATTTCAAAACATTTGATCCAAAATATATGCACAGTTTTATTTTAATGTAGAGATTTGGCAACTTCCTGTATGTTTAGTAAGACATCTAAGATTGATGTACTCTTATGATAGTTGTGCCAAAAATCATTTCAATGATGCCTCCTTGAGGTAATTGTTGGGCATGCATGTTATTTAAAGTAATGTACTCAATTCCTAGAAGTAAAAAGTAGTCCCCCCTCCTTAAAATAGCAGTGCCAGGAACATACTTGACGTTATTTTTCTGTTCTGATTGTAAAAGTAAAACCTTGTGAAGGTTAATTATTTGTAGTCATAATAATGACCACAACACCCCTCACTTTCCGCACAACCCTTTTAAGCTAATGTATTTCTGCTGCGCCTGGTGCGCTAGCAATTATATTTCACAATCCTGTTGTAGATGGAATACTTTTCCAACCATGCTCATGCTTCCTTCCTTTAAATAAACAAAGTCTGACGTCCCAAATCCAAATCAGTTTCTATGGGCGTTCCTTGACCTTGGCCGGCCAAAGCTATATATACAGGTGCATTTTATGTTGCGTTAAGTTGACAGCACCAGACTGTCCAAATGCTGAATCTATGCCACTTTGCTTTGTAGCATTGTATTTTATTGGCTGTGTGTAAAGGGATAATAAAATATCATTTGAAATACTCTCATGGAGTAACTTTTGTGCTTCCTTCGGAAGTCGCGGAAAACAATTTAAATCTCCGATTCCATTCTTTAAATTATAAGAAGCGGTTGTCAATGACTGATCATCGTTGAACACACTCTTTGGCATTATAGTTTTTGGATAACATATTATTGGTAGTATATAAGCTGCTCCTTTTCATATATTCATTAGATCAGAATCAGTTTATCAGTTCAGTTGTGTTATTCCAATTATCCAAGTTATTCCTGCAAATTGAGTTTGACCCAGTTGTTTATTCAATTATTCCTTGAAATATATTTCACCCATTTAAACTAGGAATTCCTAAACAGAATCCCGGTTCTGTCCCAGACTGATTAACGTGTTTTATTATTGTTTAATCAGCACTCGACATCAAATTATATTGAGGCACATTTTTTCCCAATATAATTTTTATAAGTACCTTGGACTGAGAAATTTCAGATTTTTTGTAACAAGGTCCCTCTGAATTCTAGTACCCTGTCTCTGTTGGGGTTTAAATTGAGACCTAATGGGTTGTCCCAGAAATGCAAACCATGCCGGGTGGGATATAAATCCGACGGGTTGCTGGGGTTGCAAATAATCCGCTCTGGGCCCTGAGCAATAATTCAGGATCAGGGCTGTCTTCGGCGTTGCCTTTGTGCGAAGAGAGGCGGGGTTTTTTGCGAAATTGAAGGAATGTGTTGTGTGTGTGTGTAAAACGGGGTACAGGAGAGAGAGAGAGAGGTGAGGGGGGAGTTTGGGTTCGGGTTCCTGTCTCTGTGTGAAGGTTTTTGCCGCAAAAAATAAAATAAAAACCCCTGCTGTAAGCGATGAGAAGGGGCGCGAAGACCAGGAAATCAAGAGTTACTGCTTTTGCCTGTCTGATATTTATAACTACTGTATCCTGGCTCTGGTATTTTTGCTTCTTTTTTTTTTTTTTGTGTGTGTATGTACAGTATTTCTTTCTTTTCTTCCCCACCTTTTGTATAAAGGTTGTCTGTGAGTCATATCCTGTTATTCATTTTTCCTTTTTCCGTCAGAGGGATCAGATGTGCATTTTTCTGCATCGTCTGTTTTGTTGTTGTCTGCTTTCCGATCCTCGTTTTTTTTTTTTTTTGCGAGAGCGTTGGAGAAAATGCCGGGAGAAGAAAAAGTCGAGCCAGGCGATGCCAAGAGAGAAAATGATGTACAGGAAGTAATTTTAGTTCTTCAATTGTTTCAAGTACCTCAGATTATCCTTTCAATTCAATTTCGATGATTTAGGAATTTTCCTCCGAAAAAAAATTAGCTCATTTCACACAAATCCATGATCCCTCTGATTTCATCTTGAATAACTTCCAAAATTTTCTTTGAGAATAAAATCGTCTTGCGGATGTTGGGGGGAAAATGTGAGGAAGTTGAAATTGTTGCGACGAACACTGCTGAGAAAGAATATGACAAGTTTTAGAGCAAGTAATTTGAGTTGTGGAATTTGGCTATGATTCCTGAAAAATCCGATCCTCCTCACGGATCTCTTCCAATATTTTTGGAATCTTCATGAAATAATCACAGGAAATTTTCAAGGATTAAAAGAAAAAAAAAGCCCGTAGAAAAAAAAAATTATTTGAGGAAGTAATCACGTCTAAAGAAATTTGAAAATGATTCACGCCGATCATAAACATCAGTTTCGAGAGATCGTGAAAATTGAATGATTTTAATTTAAAAAGCCCCCTCCCCTGATTCAAAAACGATTTCCAGCAGTGGTCCAACAAAAATTCATCTTGATCACAACAGCAAAATTAATGCAACAAATCAGCCCGGTTGTAAAATAATAAAAATATCAACAATTTTATACTTTTTGCATTCTATTTCGAAGAAGAAGAAAAATATTCCAGGCCAGAATATAAAATTATTTCAAATATTGCTCTGCAATTTTCTGCCCACTGACTGTTTCTGTCATGAATGATTGAGAAGGAATAAAATTCGGCAGATATTTAATCAAACATTAGCGTTCAGTTCAGGAAAAATTATAACATCAGAGTGTAAATTAGCTTTTACAATTTCTGTCAAGGTTTAACAGACTGCCTCAAACATGTTGCCCAAAGCTTCTCCAATAATAATAATAACACTTAATCATTGCATGATCTACACAAAGTATCCAAAATTTTTAAGTGCTACTTTCAAGTAAATTTTCAAAGAAGGCATCTTTTATCAAGGGGGTTCATAAATGTGTTTTGGTTGGTGGAGAGTCTATAGAAAAAGTTTGGAAAATATTAGAACCAAGAAGATCCTGAAATAATTTTGGTTGTTTTCATTGAGGAAAAATGTTGCCAATATAATTTGATGTCAAGTGCTGATAAATAAAACACAATCATCAGCCCAGGACAGGGACTGGGGATTCCCTTTAGGAATTCCTGTTTTAAAGCGGTAATTTTATTTCACAGAGTAATTGAATAAAACAACTTGATCAAGCTCAACTTGCAAGAGTAACCAAATAATTTGAGTAACACAACTGAACTGATCTAATCTGATCTGATCTGATTATGTGAAAAGGAGCTGCTTATATACTACTAAATATAATTAACCTTTAATAGGTTTTACTGTTAGAATCAGAGCAGGAAAGATATTATTGAGCATGCTGTGATTCCTGGCACTGCAATTTTGAGAAGGGGGTTTATTTTGTACTTCTAGGAATTGCTTGGAGTATGTTACTTTACATGGCGTGCATGCCCAACAGTTTTGGTAAAAAAAAAAGTGAAAAATGTAAGTCTGAAGAAAAACAAAACTTCAGGAAGATGCTCTATGAATCAAGTGACAAGAAAAGATGCTCATATTAGTTAAGCATAAAATTGAATCAAGAAGGCGATTCTCAGATAGTTGATGATTTATTTGCTTCAAAATTGGAAATTTCCAGTTTTAAGAGATCAAACTTCAAAAATGGCATATTGAGTTGAGACAGCTGAGGCATAGATTTTCAAAGAATTGCTTGAAAAAGCAAAAATGGAATTACTGAGAATAAGGTTAAAAACAACTGAAGTTGGAGATGATACAAAATTGGCAATTTCAAGTTTTGAGGTGATAAATTTGAAATATGGTAATGCATCTTTTACTCAGTGAGTTGATCAATTTGTAAAGCTTTGGTAAAGCATAATTTGAAAAAAGTGTGACTCAACTTGATTCCAATTGTGAACAAATACAGTTGTTGCAAATTTTATTGAGTCACTTCTGCAGAACCAAGCATATCAAATTTAATCACCAGCCTCGAGCTGATGGAAAGTAATTTTACTTGAGCACCCTGGTTGTAGCCCAACCGATTTCTGTGCTATATTTTATCTTTCCCTTTCGTGTAAAATACTCTACATTCAAACCTTCGTGACAACAGTATTGTGAAATAAAATAAAAATAAATCTGTTACATATTCTGACCCAAAATTGAGTACAGATTTTAAGATTCTCTGAAGTGCAGATCATTGTAATATACTTTACTCTACTGATGAATTTGCTCAAATTGAGCCCATCTTCAGCACCACACTTTTCTTCATACATTACATTTCATACATCAAATGTAATTATTATTCTATATAAGGAAGCAAAGGAAAAGAAAATATGCTAAGATTAGTTGAGCATATGCCGACACCTTCTGGAAAAAAATCGAATCCAGAAGAAAATGTATCAAATGCAATTATTCAATTCAATGGAAACGTAAATTAGACTCATTTTTTCTGTTGGTGCTTATATATGCGAGTATGGTAGCCATTTTTTATGACTTCATGGGCGCCCAGCTGTCTGTTCTGTGTGGCGGCCATTTTTCACAGGATTATCCCCAGGTTTTGCACGGAATGCTGGCCAAGTCTCAATTAGCCTGCGCTGTAAATTAAGCCGAGCCCCTATTCAAACTTCATCAGTGAATCACGACCGAGTTTCTAGTCGTGAAGACCAGAGGAAAGAAAAAAACACATTTAAAAAGATGCCCTGGGCAGAATGAGAAAACAGCCGCCATTCTGGCGTCCATTAAGCATGCGAATGGAAGAAAGAACTTTTTTTTCTGAATTTCTTGGAATTTTGCGCAAAAACCTTAAAATTCACTCTGTCGGAATGAAAATTTAGTGCGAATCGCAATTTCTGCTGTACTAAATTTAAATTTACAAATATATTTGATTTTTGTAAATAAATATGCAAGTATTGCTAATAATGAAAATAAATTTGACAAAGTTTTAATGTTACGCACGTTGGATATGGAATCAGGGCGACAAATTTGTTACACTGAAATACCTTTATATATCAGGTGAAAATCTAATTTTTTCAAATGGGATTTTTAAAACATGGTTCCTATTGAGAAACTGCCGAGACCGTGAAAATTTGTCATAATTAGAAATCCATTGCAACATTTACCAGAATTTAAATCTTTTAGAACTGAAATTCGGTTTAAAAAATGTTTTTCAACCGTCCACTTTGTCTCTTTTATTTCATGCGGTCAGTCCTCAGTTTTCATCTTGTAAAAACGGGTATTTTTGTGTGGAAAACGTATTGAAACATTGAAAGGAAGGTAAATTGGTCATCTTTTGGGACTGTTTGATGCCTGAGTCTTGGTATTGCGTGATGAAGATATTTATGCCAAATCCTTGCATTATTGTGATGGCAAAGTATTTATCGTTTACGCTGTGCTTCTTATTGATATCATTGATGGGTGAAATACTTTTTCCAGGGGAATAAATTTTCTTGGAAAGAAGTCTGATGTTTATTTGGCAACTAGCACATCATCTTTCTTTTATCCAATCCTGTTTTTGAGCTATCTATAGACTTATAGTGAATCCTCGTCACAAAAATTGTTTGCAAAATTGAAGCACTCAATCAGGTCTTTATGAATCTTTATAACTCCTTTCCAGTTTTTGTCATATTTAAATCTAATAAAAGGGGGAATATTTTCGTCGCATTAAAAAAAATTTGAACTTCAGTGATTTATGTTTTATATTTCATGCCTATATTTTCTTAACGTTTATGACCTACATTTTATTGCATTTTTTGTCTGATCCGAAAGGTGAAATGTTGTTTGATTTTANGTGACAAAGATTCTCCTTCAAAATGGAATTTCTAAGTTTTCATTGGCGTAAAAATAGTTATCTGTACGTTATATAAGCAGAAGAGGATTGTCATTGATTATTTTCGAATCTTCTCGGTGTTTCTTTTCATTTCTTTCTTCTGAAAAACACAGAAATGATCAGGTAATGCGAAATCCGAGATTTATTTAGAATTTGCTCAATTTCCTTGTATAATTGAACGTTTCCTTTTTTTGTTTTCAATTGTGAAAAACATTCCTTACTTTATTCTTGAGGAAATGTGCGAGCAGATGATGATAAAAATTGAAAAAGGAAGAAATATTGAAATTGTTTGGGAGAGATTCTTCTTCAAAATGAAATTCCTCAATTTTCATTGTAAAAGTAGCTATCAGTGTTGTATAAGCAGAAAAAGAATTTTCACTGATTATTTTCTATTCCTTTCTGTGTTTCTTTTCATTTGTTTCTTCTGAAGAACACAGAAATGATGAGGTAATGCGACATCCAGGGATTCATTCAAAACTTGCTAAATTTCCTTCTAATTTAAACTTTTTTTTCGTTTTCAATTGTGAAAACATTCCTTACTTTATTCTTGAAGAAATGTGCAAGCAGACGATGATCATATTATTGCAAAAAAAAGAAGAAATTGGACTTGCGTGAGAGAGATTCTTTTTCAAAATTGAATTCCTAAATTTTTATCGGCGTAAAAATAGTTATCGGTACTGTATAAGTAGAACAGGATTGTCACTGATAATTTTCTAATCTTCTTGGTGTTTCTTTCTGTTTGTTTCTTCTGAAGAACACAGAAATGATAGGGTAATGCGAAATCCAGAGATTCATTCAAAAGTTGCTCAATTTTCTTGTAATAGAACGTTTTTTCATTGTTAAATGTGAAGGACATTCTTTAATTTTTTAGAAAATGTGCGAGCAGATGATCTTTCTCCAGAAGTGTGTTAAAAAGTAAGAAATGTTTCTTTTGTGGGAGAGGTTCTTCTTCAAAATGAATTCCTTAGTTTTTATTGGTGTGAAAATAGTTATCGGTAATGTATCAGAATTTTCATTGATTAGGTTCTAATCCTGTCTTTGTTTCTTTTTATTTGTTTCTTCGGAAGAACGTAAAAATGGTGTAATAGGTAATGATAAATCTGGGGACTTGTTCAAAAGTTGCTCAATTTTCCTGGAAAAAGCTTGTTCCCAATACTATTCTTGAAAAAACCCTCCTTATTTTCTTGAATCAGTGTTTTAAAATATGATCTTCTTAGACTTCTAATTTTCTTAATGTCCTATTTTTTGCAGATCATCTCCTTCAAATTGAATTATTGAATGTTTTCTGTGGATGGGTTGGAAATAATTACACAAATAAAAAATTTTGTCTGATTTTTTTTCTGAGGGCATATGCGTTTCTTCTGCTTTTGACTTTGAGAGAAAAATATATCTGTACGACATTTAATGCAGATTCCAGGGATTCATTCAAAATGTTTTCCATTTCTTTGTATTCAAGTTTCTTATTCCGTTTCCAATTGTAAGAAGCATTATTCCTAATGAAGTAGTTCTCGGGTTGTATGTGAATAAGAGAGACAATTTTCTTCCTCTGACAGTCGGACTAGTATCAACAAAAATGCAAGCTTTTCAAATGTGTTTTTTTTTGTGGGACACTTCAACGAACTCATATTAAATTCTTTTGGCTTTTTTTCTGACGAAAAGGACGATTTGCGGGACTTTCATTCAACCTATTTCCTCCTTTTATTGTTTAATTTATCTAGTTGCTCAATTTCACAACTTGGTCAATTTCTTTATGGTTGTTGGTGTTTTCATTCGTATTTTTGAAAGGTATGCATTCTAATGTTGTCGTATAGGGTGTGAAAATAAGATCTTCTTTCTGCAACACTGAGCTTCATTCGAAAAGAAGATCGAACTTCAGAAAATTTCGGAATATTTTCTCCTCCGTCATTCCCTTTTTTTCATTCTGAATTGTAAAAAATATGAAGAGTATTAGTTTAACGGTAGAGTGTGAAGATAGAAAAAATATGATTTCCGAAATTTTGGGAGACACTCTGAACAAATTTCTCCAGTTTTCCGTTTCAGGGTGAAAAACCGCCACTAATATAACCTTAATAGGAATTTATTTCTGAATTTTTTCCTAGCCTTTCTCAGCTCATTTTCCTTTAATCTCTTTTAGAAGAAATTACATCCGAAAGGATATGCAAAATACCGGGGTTCGTTCGAAAGTTGCTAAATTGCTTTATGCCCATTTCATGAAAAGCTTAGAGCAAATATGTGCTCGGAAAACTATATTGAATGAACTCATGTGAATGCGTGTTTGTTCTTGATATGTTGACCTAAGAATCAATCCCATTCTCCTCCACCTTTTGGTATGCTGTATATTTTTCAGGGAAATCAGTGAGTCGTGTATAAAGGCCGCAATTTTGCTTGAAAGTGCACATTTTTGGGGCCTATGAGCACGTTTTTCCTTTCTCAAAATTACTGCTGCGAATGACGGCGTAGTCTTATTTTTTTTGGCACGCTCTGCTGAAATTTTGCCTACATTTTTTGCTACCATTTTATTCCTGTTGCATTGGAAAAGGAATGTATGGAATTTAGGAAAAGACCTCTTTGGTGTGTCATCCTTCTTTTTTGTTTTTTCTGTGGGCCAACATCTGCACAAGAGCTCTTCTTTGCTTGCCTGTTTTTGCTGACTCATTCATGAGAGCACGTTGATGCATTTTTTACTGCACAATTATATTTTTAATTCAAAGACATTTATGTATACTTATACAGTGGAGCCCTGCTTGACAAAATTTTTGCTCTCTGACAGAAGAAACCGAAGTTACACCAAATTAAACAAATTTGTTTCCAGCCAAAATCCCTCAGTTGACAACGAACATTTAGTTTAAAAAAATAATTAAATGGAAGTTATGCTACATATTGCAAAGAATTCATTTTTGCATTGAATGCAAATGCCTGGCTGTTGGTACCTCCAAGTGTGTAATCTTGTCTTTTTCCAATTTCTATTGTTCATTTTTTTTAACAGTGAAAATATTTTCTGTTGTTTGTGTTTTTTGTGTGTGTGGATATTACTGCTTTGTGTCAGGAAGGACTGCTAATTGCTCAGATTGTATTGGGCACAAATGGCCACAATATAATTTGATGTCAAGTGTTCAACAAAATAGAAATAAAACAAATAAATCAGTCCGGGACTGGACTGGGATTCCTATTGGAATTCCTACGTTAACAGAACTGTATTTCATATAACAAATGGATAAATCAACAACTTCATGAGCTTGGGCTTGTAACAAGAATAACCTGATTAACACACAGTTCAACTGAATCTGACAATATAGTCTGAGGATGCTCCTTATATAATATTTGCAATAATTAACCTTCACAAGGTTTTACTTCCTTCAATGGCGGCAGGAAAAGTTATTGTCGAAGATGCTACGGTGCAAGGCACATCCTGTCACCGTAACAGGTACCAGGATGTGCCTGGCACTGCAATTTTGAGGAGGGGGGAATATTGTTTAAGTTTGTAGAATTTGAGTATTTTACTGTACCCGGCGTACATGCCCAACAGATTGAGTTGCCCATGAATTTGGAAAACAGCCTGCTATGGCACAAACAAAGTAATATGACACTCAGCTCAAGGATTTTTTACTCCCATTTTATCAGACTTGAAAGTGGCTTGGAAGTGTGCTCCTGACTTGTACAGAACATTTTCTTACAGAATACCGTTATGATTTTGCTAATTTTCTCCCATACATTTGTAGGAGAGTCAAAAGCCTAGTGACAAACATTTTGAGAAAGAAATTAATTCAGCTGAATCACTTGAGAAATTATCCATTATATGACAGTTTAAATTGTCATTTGGGTAAAAAAAAGGCCCATTGAATTCTTTAGCATTGAAGTCCAAAGGAAAATACTGTAGATTTTTTTGCGAATTTTTTCTGGAACCTAATTTTTCCAGAATAAACAAACATTTTGGGATATTGTATAAATCAGAGGGCAGCCCAATCAGGTGAGGAATCATCCATGATTTGCCTATTTAAAATGTTCACTTGGATGCAAAGAACTCATTAACTTCTTTAGCTTTGGAGTAAAAGGAAACATTAATTTTTTTTTACTAAGTTTCTCAGGGACCTATTTTTAGAAAAATGAACACTTTGAGATTTAAATCAGGGCAGCTCAATCAGATGAGAACTCATCCATCATTTGACTATTCAAAATTGCCACTTGATGGATGCAAAGAACCCATAAACTTCTTCATCATTGATGTCCAATAGAAAATTAAATTTTCCTCTGACAAAAGTTTTTTTTTTCTGGAACCTATTATGTTGGTCAACTGCTGATGGTTGACCTTTTGCATTTTTGTGTGCTTTGCAGGTTGAGCTGACTGGGAATAGCATTTTTGAGTACATACACCCTGGGGACCATGATGAGATGTACACAGTGCTGAATCCGCAGCCATCACCTCCACCGCCATCACCCATGCATCACCCACAGTTGCATATGTTGCAAGGTATAACGGCCATTTCCCCTACTTACTCATGTTTTTTTCTGTAATTTTTTTGTTTCTGCTTACTTGTATAATACAGAGGGAGGGTGTTTTTTTTATCTACTTATATCATCAGCAGAGGGTGAGAGATTAGGAGGGGTTTTTTTTGTTGGAGTTGCCCAGCCGCCATGTTTGATGTTTATTGATTATTTTGTGCCACCCCTGGTGTTCCTGGTGTGTTTTAGGAAGTTTGAAGTAGAAAAACCCCGTGCGAAGGTTCTTTTTTGATTGCTTGAAGCGCATGTTGATATTTTTTAAAAAGAAGCTGTTTAAATCATCACTGATGGATTATCCATACAATCATTCAAAGCATTCATTTGCTTCAATTTTTTCACAATATATGCATTTGTTAATTTCTATATTTATTTTGCTGTGATTCTTAATGAGTGCTAGAAAATAAGAAAGAAATGATTCATGTGGGAAAGTTTGAATGAGAATTAAAGTTACCTTATTTTTTTTATTTATGTTTTAGGTAAAATATAAATAAATGAATAAATAAATTGTCTGTCCAAGGACTGAAAATTCCTCTGTACAGGTTTTTTTCTTCAAGTGAATAACTACTGTATTAAAACGCTCTGTACCAATCATCATTAGTTGATTGAAATTCGAATTCCTTGTGCTTTGATTCTCAATTTGTAGCAGAAATAAAATGAATGATCAAGAAAACTAATAATATTTGTAGAAGGTGCCCTTCTTGGCAGCAAAACACCTGATGGTCCATTGTATTCATTTGTTTCTTCCTAATTCAAGTACTATAGTATATTATAAGAATCTCTTTTGTTGTTCCATGTGACTAACACAATGGTGCAATATTCACTGAAGCATACAGGTTTTCAACTTTTTTTCTGATGTGGTCTCTTGAAATATGACAGATAGTTTTGTCACTTTTGTGACACCTAGTAGATGTTTTGTATGGTCTTAATTTTAAATCCAGGATTTAACGCAGGTAGTATGTGTTTATTCTGAAGAATCCACAGAAAATATTTTGCATTTTACTTTTATATTACTTTTGATTATTGTAATGGGTTGTCTCTGTGTTTATTTCAAGTTAATTTCTTAAAATTGTCGCTTCATCTTCTCCCTCATTTCTTCAAGTACAGCAATGAACAATAGACTAAACTTTTTTTTAAATTGTGGTGAAGTGTTCAAATCTTGAGACATTTTCCAGATATTGGGGAAGATTTTTATTTTTGGTTAAAGTGGTCTTTAAATTGAATTTTCCTCATATCAGGGCCTTCCTTGTACTTATAGAAGTACAGTGGCCCCCCGCCTAATAGACCTCCCGTGTAAGGGATTTTTGCCAAACAGAC
>CAJPEX010006504.1:0-12407 GCA_905338405.1 Notodromas monacha | reverse complement strand
AGGCCCAGTCGTGGACCAGCGTCGGGTGGATGGACAGCGGGATCACGATCACGCCGCACAGCAGGTCAGTCACCGCCAGCGACAACATGTAGTAAACCACCACCTCCTTCTGACCTGCTCGGAACAATAAACAATATCATGAATGAATGGATGAACAAATAAAAACATGATATTGACAAAATCTTTTCCTGCTGTGGTGTCACTTGCCCAGGTGTGGCTTTGCACCCCCTCACTAGCTTGGGTTTGTAGCAAGGAACAAAATCCCCCTGCTCATTTTCATCAAGCACAAATGCAAAATTACCAGTGGGTCCATTAACAATAAGTAACCAAATTTAATATGATTATTTTTTTTCAAAATGAAGCCCAGTGGTGTGACTGCTGGGCTACACAACTGGACATGCCCTCTTCCATGTGTGATCTCAAGGACAATTTCAGATCTTAAATTTCTCCACTGCCCAGGTGTGGCTGGGCACCCTGCTTGCATATACAGTATTGGTAGTAGTATATTTAAAAATCTTGCTCATGATGCCAGGGTTGGCAGTGATATTTATTTTCAATTTTAAAAATTGAAAATTGAAAAAAAGTATCCTCCCAAAAAGTTTACAAAATCTTTTCCTGTGGTTTCACTTGCCCAGGTGTGGCTGGGCACCACCCCGTAGTTGAAAAAAAGTAATGACTGTACAGTATTCCCCAACCTTTTTGGGGCCCGTGGACCAGCAAATTTCCATAAAAGTTTTTACGGACCAGCAAATTTCCCAAACATTTTCTGATGGGCTGGCAAAGTTTCATAAAATGTTTGGAGACTCAAAAGTTTTGATTGAAACTTGGAAGACTTTATGGCAGGACTTAAATAGTTCATGCTCCTTCCTTGCAACATTTATGAACCAATGAGAAATATAGCTATATAGTGGAATGTTTTCTAAAAGTTAGAAAGGTGGGCTGGAAACAAGTTGTCTCAGAATGAAAAAATTAAATTATTCATTTCAGCAGGTGTAAATTTGTCTTAGATGTATTAGGAGGAAACCCAACTTTTATTTTTTTCATTAGATAATTTCGTCTGCTATTGTCTTTCCAATACTGTAAATCTGAAAAAAATTGCAGACTTCATTCCTAATTTCATTGAGATATGCAGCAGAAAATTTCCCGCGGACCGGCAAAAAACTTCTGCTGACCGATGCTGGTCCATGGACCACGGGTTGGGGAACAAGCTGGTGCTGTATATACAATACACACACTAAAATCAACGACAAAGCCCTCTTTTTTATAAAAGAGTAAGAACGAAACCTTCATTCTGCATGGAAAAGTATTCGTTATAAAGCAATTCAAATGACATTATTTTCATTTAATAGGGACGTGAAAACAAAATCCTTGTAAGAAAAATTTTGTTATACTGTCCGACCAGGATGCTGTGTTATAATAAGGTCCTAGAACCAAGATTCATCACAACAAAATTGTACAAGGAACTCTTTTTTCAGTGCCCATACAAAATTCATCATTAAACATTTTCAACGCAAAAGAGATACAAATAAGGGCATTCATTCCACTGCCAACTCTCAAGCTGATTAGGCCTAAAAAACTATGCATTGAACACTATCAAAAACCTTGTCTGAATTTATAATTGTGCTGTGTGAAAGCATTTGTGGGGATGGTGGAATAACGTTGTAATTCCAACACGGGATTACTGTTGTCAAGCCTATCCTGGAACAAACTCGTGAAAAAAATCTTCCCGCACTTCACAACTGGACCAACCTCGTACAGCAAAAAATTCCTCAAGGCCCAACATCTTGGGTAGAACATAAAGACGAGGTTATTCCTGACAAAGGTATTCCGCGACGAGTTTAATTCTTGACGAGATTATTCCTGGCTGACGAGGTTGGGCCTGGCGACGTTATTCCAGCCACCCCATTTGTGTATGAGTTGCAAAGTTCTATGAGTTGAATAATGTTATTTGGGACATTAATAAATCTCAATTTTTTGGAGTCTCTGTAAAGAGGCTCCAAGCCAGTCCCACGCTGATTGTTGTGTTTTAATTTAAATTCTAATCACTTTTCTTTGTTAGGAACATGTAATCCCCAACAATCTCAAAGCTTATATGAACCAACCCTCGCATTGTACTGTATAACTACGTGACTGACAGCAGGAACCTAAAAATCACGGCTAAGATATGACGAATGGCCATCATATATACTGATTCTGTTCATGCAGCGACCGTCCATGCCGACAGATCATCTGACCTGGCATGGTCCAAAGCGTGGCGATGATGAGCACGTTGCCGACGATGACTGCGACGCCGATGACGACGACGATGCAGAGTTGCGCGATGGTCGTGGACGTGAGGATGTAAGGCGCGGAACCGAGGCTCGCGGCGGCCATGCTTGATGGCCGACCGGCCTACAGCAGCAGCCCCTGTTATTGGCGCCCTTGTTGCCGGCGCGGCGGCGGCTCCCGCGGCGCCGCTGCCAGGAAGCCCGAGCAGGAAACGCGCGGCGGCCGAAACTGCGAAGCGTCAGATGCCAACCGCCCGCCGCCATCTAGCCCCGGCCAGCCGCCGCCGCCGCCTCGGCTTGCTCCTCACGCTGATGCTGCGTGCCGCGTCCAGCGCGCTTCGCTGCCGCCAGTCCGGCCGACAGCCGCCCCAGAGTTCGGCGCCGCGGGGGAGGGGGTTGTGGGATCTCCGCCCCTCACCTTTGCTTGCCCCAATTACCTCTTTTTGGGGTCGTCCCTCAAAGAAGGTCTTGAATGTGTATATGTGATTCTGCTGGTGTTTCGGATTGCTGGAGTCGATCAGGACGGTCGAGTTCTCAATCTGCAAAAAACGAAACAAAAAAGAGAAGGGAAATGGCGATGAGCTCACTGCATGTATGTACAGTACACGCGTCGAAGGATTCGAGTTGAGGCTGGAAACTGCTGTTGAGGATTTTATGCGGATTATTCCATCATAATCCCAAGAGGTCCTATCAACAGCATCTCAAGATTTTTTTTTTGCTGGGAAAAATTGTAGGCTACAAACAAAAAGTACTCCATCTATGTATTGTCTATATCTGTTAACTTCTTTTCCAGGGATAGGATTTCATCAAAATTTTAAACTGAAAACCCCCAGTGTGTTCCTTACATGAAAGATACTTGAGTAGATATGGTCTATTAATTTTTTTCTGTGTCAATAATATCAAAAGGGCCTCCAGAAAGTTTGAATTATGAAGATTTGATGGGGAAAGCCTTGATGGGAAAGCCTTTGGGTTTGGTAGGTTTTAAATGCATTGTTTCTAGGGGACTTGGGAAAACATTGACTATTTCAGGTTCAAGTTATTGAGATTCAATTGTATCTTATAAATCAGTGTTGCCCAACCCATGGTCTGCAGACCAGCGCTAGTCCTCAAAAGGTTTTTGCTGGTCCATGGGACATTTTCTGCAGCATAATGAATTTATTAAAAGTAGCAATGAAGTCAGTTAGCTTTATGTGACATTTTAGAAAGGCAATGGTAGTTGAAATTATCTAATGAAAAAATGAAAGTTGGCTTTTCTCCTAATAGCACTTCAAAAAAAATTTTCACCTGCTGTTAAGAGAAATAATTTTAATTTGTCATCCTGAAAAACCTTGCTTCAAGCCCATCTTTATTAATCTTCTCAAGACATTCCACTAAAGCTGCTTCATTGCTGATTTCTAATTTTTGCAAAAAGGTGGAAACTGCAGTGAGACCCCCACATGCAGATGCCTCAATATGGGGATGATTCGACATAAGGACATTTATATTTAAACAAAAAAAATCATAAAGAAGACCCAACACGAGGACACTGACTCCACCTGGGGACATTGCAGGATAAAATTCCAAAATAAATTTTAGGAAAATTGATTTTTATAAGGCTTAATTGCAAGAAACATATGTTTCCAACGTAAGATCTATGCAAGAAACTTCTTCGGTACTTTTCCCAATCCTTCCCCCGCAAAAAGGAGTTAACAGATATAGACAATACATAGATGGAGTACTTTTTGTTTGTAGCCCACAATTTTTCCCAGCATAAGAAACATATGTTTCCAACGTAAGATCTATGCAAGAAACTTCTTCGGTACTTTTCCCATCATTTTCCCATCCTTAAAAAATGCCCTATAGCACAGAGGGACTTCCTTCTAGCTCTCTTTGTGACATGGATGTTATTTTTCCATATGCCAACTTTCCAATTTACTGTACAGTGGTACACTATTCAATGTTCCAAATGTTCTTATTGGCTTGAAAAGATATTCATTGAATCAAATTCAAGTGGCAAAATTTTCTTTCATGAAATTCTGAAGAATCTTTATTCCATAAAACACCAATTAAAAATCATACAATGTAAGTCTATGGGAAAACAAGATTCGACTTGGGGACAATCCAACATAGGGACACTACTCTTGATGCACCAATTATGTCCGCATCTGGGATCTCACTGTATTTAAATGCCTGCCTTCAAGCAAAAATGGTTTCAGTCTGTATAAATTTTGTGAAAATCTGCTGGTCCGCAGAAAACTTTTGGGAAACTTGACAGTTAACTAAAAATTTGATGGAAATTAGCAGGGACCCAAAAAAAAAAAGGTTGGGGGAACACTGTTTTGAAGCAGCATGACAATAAACAACACTGAATAAACTGTAATCACTCTGAAGCTCGTCACCAGCATCATCAGGCAACCCCGTTTTCAGCGCATCACAATTTGATTTGTCAAATCAAGAGAATTATCTTTGCCAAAGCCCCGCCGTCGTTCACCCAGCAGCAGTATAGTAGTGGCGAATACGTATATATATATACTGTTCGTCGCACGGGATCCTCAATGTGTCCGCAAGGCATAGGACATATATATATATAAAAGGAACGTGTACTCGGAGAACAGCATTGATTCTCCGCACATCGAATTTTCCTCGCGTATATATCGCATCAAAGACACGGGCCGAATCCCCCAGCGACTCGATCCCGCGCCGGGTTCTTCTTCGTCTCTCCTGATGCTGTGAGTCGCATCCCTCTGTCGAAATCTTATAATGGATATGCATACAGACCTGAAACGTGACCGGAATAGAATTTGCAATTGTCGCATCTCTATTTTGACACGATCCCGCCATCATATACTGCCTTATTCTGAACGGGGGAAACCACTAATGAGGACAACGCGCTCATATATATAAACATATAAATATATGCATATATATATATATATACAGTATATATATATAAACTGTGCAGGGATTTCTTGCATTTTTTGTTGTTGCCTGCGACTATTCCTGGATCAGGACGAAGCTTCTGTCCTGTGTGCGAGCAATTTGGTGACGTACAAGAGCCAGGGATAAAGTTGGGAAATGCCGCACTGAAGATGAAGGCTTGAGGTATTAACTATATACAATATGTTTTTTTTTTGCCTGGGATTGAAGTATAAAAAATAAGAGAAACAAGAAAACAAACGAACAAGCAGTGAAGTTGATCTCACATAATTAAATTTGGAACTTCCTAATTCACACCTCGCTAATAAAATCAAGAACCAATTTATGTAGATTCTTTTCCCTGCATGTATCTGAATTTCTTTGAGAACAAGGTAATATTAGACCTTCTAAACAAAAACAAAATCAAAAACAAAGCTTTCTTATATATAGAAGCTTCTCACAACCAAGTTCGAATGATCATCGATCTTTCAAAGAGCAAAAGAAAAAATATATCCTTGTGGTTGAGAAAAAAAAACGAGGGGCAGGGGGACGATGAACGAGTTAACGATCAGGGCAAAAATTGCATCGATCCGTAATTCCAATGTCGCTTTTTCAATTTCTCGTCTCCTCTCTTTCATCCTTTCTTTTTTCGTATACTGTATATATATATGGCCTTTGAGCACGAAGCAGAAATCTTTAGCCAAAGAATATCGACGGCTTGCTGTCAACTCTGCAAGAAAATATTCGCCCGAGCACAATTTTTCCGGGGTATTATCGATTACGTTCAGCGAGTCCCGCAAAAAAAAAAACAAAAAAAAACAGCGCATCCCAAAATTTTCCGTGAATCGAAACGGTATGTGCCATTTTTAATGAATTCGCTGCAGCTCAGAGGGTTTTTTGGTTCACCATCGCGGCTGACATTTCATTTCGAAATTGTTTTTTATTACTTGGATATAACTTGAAGGTTTTTATTTTCTTTTTGAGTGGATGGGATTGAAATCCAAATCAATTCCTGCACTGGCTTTTAAATAACCAGCACGCAAACAAAATGCGTTTATCTCATTAAAAAAAATCCAGTTATGGGAGAAAAGAAAAACTAACGCAGCAAGAAGATCATTTCAATTCCGACATATATTCGTTTTCACTCATTACCTTAAAATGTTATTGGTTTAATATCTAATGTGGATTTCTGTTTTTTTTATCATCCACATATTCGATTTTGGTATTATGTATATTATTGTGCTAGCTGCTCGATTACTTAGGAACTTTGTCTTTGTATAGAACATCTCCCGGTTTATTTAAAAAAACAATAGCATTAAAAAAACTACAGCAAAATTCTACAACCTGTATAATATTTAACGCCATGTGGCAAATCATAGTACTGTACGCAGACATTTTCTCAACAAAAGCATCTCAACATGATTCCCGGAAAATTAATATAAATCTTAGTCCGTCTGAGCTGCAGTAGGTACTTGAAAGTACTGCTTTAGCCCCTAATTTTTTTTTTTCGTCGCCTGCAGGAAAATAAAGTTGTCGATGTCGATTCCCAGAAAAGAAAATTCGACGATTTGGGGAGGGAACAAAAGTGAGCAAGTTCAGAGCGAATATGGAAATGAAGGATTCAAACGAAATTAAAGGCGAGGAAGCAATAAGCGCCGCATACGAATGAGATGGAAACCCTGACTTCCGGACGGTGAGTTCCGAATTCTCTCCTCTTTTACTTCCTCATCCCTTCTTTTCTTTTTCGTTCCTTTCCTGTCTCTCTCTCTCTCTCTCTCTCTCTCTTCTTTTCCTTGTCTCTCGATCATCACGGACCTAAATCCAGCCTCACTTTTCTTCCGCCTCGCGCAACTTTCCCCGGTGATGTTCCTGTCGCAGTTTTCTTTTTCTTTTTTTTTTCCTTCCTCTCTTTATTTCTGTCAGTTTGCGCAATGTACAATCTTTTCTCCTCTCTTCACTTTTTGTTTCTCTATTCGGTATATATGTATATATAGCGAAGGACGGGGGTTTCTGTGTGGAGAAAGCTTCCACTTGTGGCGTATCTTCAGGCCCCATCTCCTATATTCCTGTTTTCCGGAAGTTTGATTTTTCCTGGGCGACGCACATGTAGCGGAAGAGCTCGAGCCGCAATCCAACTTCCTCCGCGGAACTTGCCCACCAGCAATTCCCGCCTATTTTTCTTGTTTTTGCTTTTTTTGGTATTTTTGTTATGGTGTGCAACATGGGGGTTACGAAAATCCTCGCACATCTCTTACGTAACGTTTCGGTATTTCGGAGAGGAAAGACGGTGGTGTCTCGTCGTCGTAAACAAAACTTGAATGATGACAAGAAGCGGTTTTTATGAGGAGAGTTTTCCGAACTTAGAGTATTTTTCGATGAGAAATCGTTTATTGATGAAATGAGTGAATTTGTGCGTGAGGTATATTTATTCTTATATTAATTCATTCGTTGATTTATTTACTTGAACACCAAGACGTTGCTTTGAGTAAGACAGGCCCCTTCAATTTACTGGCTGAAATTTGAATGAATACCTATATCTCGAGGTAAGATATTTGTGCATTTTTTGACACCGAAATAATTACAGTGCTGTATATTACTGTATTTCAAAAAATCTGTGAATTTTAAATCTTGACTTTAATTGAGCCTAATTTCAATTGATCTTCGATTGAATTTAGTTTCTTGGGTGTAGTTTGTTTTAATTGAGTCTAACAAATCTTAATGAGTGACTCAAGTATAAGGCACACCTAAAATGTGAAAAAAATTGGAAACTTTTTTACCTGCCTATGACGCGCAGTTTTCTTTTTACTCTGACGAATTATGCAAATAAGTTCGTGAAAAAACACAAGACAACTCAATACTTCATTAGCTCATGACTGATCGCTCTTTTTTTTAACGCATTGGAGTTTGAAAATTAAAGTACTGTACTCTGCCGCCAAGGAAAACACAAGCAGTGCATGAATTTTCGATAATCTTTTTGTACTATACAGCGTTTTTATTGAATACTTTTTAGCGAATAATTGTGCCCTTCTTTCTGATTTATTCTGGGGCCTGTCAACCATAAAATTAAAAAAATTAAAAATTCTTCTAAAATTTTTAATTTCTATGATGATATGCATCATAGATCCTATCCAAGAGTTCATTGAAATCTAAAAAAAATATTTTTTGAAGGAAATTATAGCCTCGTTCCTTTCCTTAATAAAATGAAGAACAAAAATAAAATGAAAAGTTTTCATATGAAAATGTGAAAGAGTATTTTGAAACATTCATCCGAGATCTTTTAAAGCAATCGCAGACCGGAATAGGGGGTTCAAAAAATCCAATAGAAATAATTTGGAGATCCTTTCTAGAATAAAAATAAAAATAAAAGCAACGTCCAAGGTTAGCCACGTACGTTTATTATATACAGTACTTCTAGACTCGAAATGCCTTCGAATTTCTATGTCTGAAATGAGGAGAGATATTTTTTGAATGACAACAAAAGAAAATAGTAATATCATGCCACACCTCGGGTTAACTTTCTCGGAATCAAAATGCTTGCGTAACCTCGCTTGCAATACTTTTGAAAAACCCCTCACATCTCTGCTTTCCTCCAGGGTTTTTAGGGATACAGATAGTTTGTTCCCTCCATTTTCGCCCTCTTTGCCTTTACATGAATCACCGTCCTTTTTTCTTGCTTCTCTTATTCCAAGTGCACCGATCCCATTTTTTTCTCTATGAGAGTATAAGTATCGCTTGTGGGTAAGATTGAAAGATGTGATTTCGGCACCCATGACGGGCAGGAGTGGCAAGTTTTCCCCTTTCCAGACACTATATGTGAAAAGAGTCGGATGATATCGTTGAGAATGCGATGGTATTCTTTCCAAGCACTTGATTCCGTTTTCTCGTAATGCGAACATCGTTGCATGTAGAGTAGAATAAAACCGTAATTATCTTGACTTCGATGGCAGGTAAAATTAATGGTCCAGGATTTGTGGGCAAATAAAAATATTCATGTCATTTCCGAGTGAAAAAAAGGTACAATCTTGCATTAATATGTTGACTTTTCTGCGCTGTTCAGAATTGCTCGGCGTTTCACAGCTTCAATTCTTGTATTTCCTAGTCCCTTTGTTCATTTTATTTTGATCATCATGTTGATGTTGAACGCTTCGGAGCAGCGGCATGAATTCAATTTAGACTTTTCATCTTTCCTCTGCATATACAAAATTATATGAGTTCGGCGTTTTCCACAACGTCTTAGAATCCTCCTATTTTCAAAAGGGCAATTTCCAGCGGAATTCAGATAATTGACTTCGCTATAGAAAAGTTTAGTTTTGACTTTGAGCGTCTGTATTTCAAAACAGATCTGCTTTCCTTCAAATCCGCCACTTTTCTTTTTTGAGGATCAAAACCCTATATTTAACCAATCTCAAAAGGGCAGATGAAGCGAATCATGACATGTTTATAGGACAAGTTCCTGAAATTGGAAAGGCTTTGCAAGATGTATTTATTGAGCTCCATAAAAGTATTGACTCCTTAATTATATTGCCGTGACGTTCTGTACAAAAACTGGAATTTTGTCTTTTTTTTCAAAATAAGCATCTTGATCATTACATGATCCTGATGTTGAAGACTGTGAAACCCAGCAACGCTATAAGAGGTCGAAGGGTTTAAAAACGCCGCAGCACTAATATTAATAATAGTAATTGAAATAATAATAGTAATAATAATTAATGAAAGAAGTGCTAATTTTCTTCCCTCAATCAAAGATGACGCGACAATGAGTCCAAATGACCGCGCTTTCATAAATTATTCCTTATCTTTCAGAAAAAAAGATTAGGACAGTGTTCCCTAACCATGTTGCTTTGCAGATTGGCACCTGTCTGCAAACTTTTTTTGTCAGTTTACAAGGAATCTTCTTCAGCATAATAAATTTATCAGTAGTAGCAATGTGTTATCTTTATCAGACATTTTGGAAACACAATGGAATAATTGGATTTATCGGATAAAAAATAAAAGTTGGCTTTTCTCCTGATAATGCTTTGGACAAATTTCCTCTTGCTGAAATGAATCACAGTCATTTAATGTTTCATTCTGAGAAACCTTCCCTTCATGTTCACCTTTCCAATTTTGTTTTGTAGGCAATCCAATACAAATGTTTCATTGGATCTTAACTTAATTTTTGCAAAAACAGTAGAAACTTTTTACGTATCTGTCTTCCCAAAAAATTATTTTTGGGTCTGCAAAAATTGTATGAAACGTATTGCGAGTGCGCAAACAAATTTATGGAAATTTGCCGGCTCAAAGGCCAAAAAAGGTTAAGGAACATTCGAGTAAGCCACGCGCCACATGTTTTTTTTTCTTCTTTTTGCCCACAAATGCAGGGAAATTGCCAAATCTTTCGGATTATTCGAATAAATAAAAATCATCATCATCATTATCATTATCATCATCATCATTCTGAGGAAAAGGGACTTGTACGGTATACGCATGTACAGTAAAGTCAAATGGGGGGGGGGGGCAAGAAATAAATAACCCCAGACCAGAGCAGTTCCGTGCCGAATCACGGCCGGGCTGCATCGTGATCGACGTCATTTTGGCTTTGCTGAAAGGGCATGCCACTCAAAAATCTCTCTCCTNTTTCATAATGTAAATCCCGGATTTTTCTCAATAATAGAAAAATCTGAATTTGCTTAATAGCAGAGGGGAATATAATTGGAACAAATACCGTTGCAAAAATAATTGGTCACGGGAAGGAAGTTTCAATGTGCTGATTGATTTATTTTGACCAACAGTATTTTCAATGCGTGTAAAAATAATCCAGAATGGCTAAAGTGTTTGTCATTCTGCAGATTTACTAAATATTTTTCACTTGAAGACCTTTTTTAAACCGGTATATTTTTCATCAGAGCCCCTAAATGGAAAAAAAATCGGAAAGTTTTTCTTTCACATGGATTCATCAAGTAAATAGTGTATTATATTGTACACAGGACATGTTTTGAAGCCATTTGAATAAAAATCCCATCGATCGCCTTCGTTCCGTCAAAAATATTTACAATATGAGACCATTGAACAAACAATAGTTCGTAGATTTTTATTACAGTATACTGGCTCAATCTTCCCAAGTTCGAAAACCCGGAGAAATAACGTTTGATTTTTTTTTTATTTTCTCGTCACAATATAACGAATCTTCAAAAAACAGGAAAAGCCATTTAGATTTTCAGCTTTTTCCTGTCTAATATTATGTGCCCTGCGCTTGAATATGAAGTTCTTTATCAATACGTTAAAATTGATTGTTGCCCATGTGAAAAGGACAGCTGTTTACCAAAGTGGCTTATTCTTCGAATTTGTGTGAATTCAAATTTACATTCTCAATATAGCGTATTTATTTCAAGTTGAAGAAGTCTTCTTCATTGTGGAAAGAAAAAAATTAGTCTTTCGAACCATTTTTTCTAAAATTTCGTCTCAGAAACGTCTGATGAAGATATCCCAAGAAGTTGAGCAAAATTTGCCGAAAAAATAGGTAATTAATTTTGGGATGGAAAAAACTTCTATATTCGGCATTTAAATGTTAACAGCCAGCATTTTAAATGAAAAAACATGTTTATTCATTGAGTTAATAGATAATCGAGAACCAATCGCATGGAAAGATTCTTACGTTAAACCTGTATATCAGTTTATCACCTTTATCGATCGGAAAAGTCCTTTTTTTATCATAAATTTCCGATCTAGGTTTTTATTTGAAATGCAACATATGAGAGCTGGGGCTTCTGATTGCCTCCCTGTGTCTCGAACTTGGATGGCATTTTTAGTGTCAATTTTTTTGTAATACTTTTCATGGACCTTACGCACGCTACGGACAAGTATACAGAATATAATAATTGGAAACATCCCTGATCTTCGTAAATAATTTTATTCATTGTTTTCTGGTTTGACTTTGATATCCCTGCTGACCTCTGTCTTTTATAAAATACGGTTGGAAGTATAGCCAGGTCAAACCTCCGTAAGTGGAAAACTTTCCTGTGTTAAATTTGGTTTAGTTCCGATTTGAATTTCCTCAAGAACAATGTAACATCGACCTTGCTGAACCAGAAACGTGTCCTCTAAAACATTTATAGCTCAGATTTAGAGGCATTTCGGCTATTATCCCTGAGACCGAGGAAGTAAAATAACAATGAAAATATGATGATGCTTTTCAGAATTGGAAGATAGACTAACCCTTGGGTGGAAAAGTCGGACTTTTTCCACAAAATTTGGTGTCAGTAAGAG
>CAJPEX010006503.1:0-12408 GCA_905338405.1 Notodromas monacha | reverse complement strand
CAAGCGATTTTATCTGCAGAATATTGAAAAAAGTAAAAATGCAATAAATTCAGTACTCCAGATTAGTTTTGCAGTATTATTTCCTCCCTTATTCCTTTAAAAAAATAAGATGTGCATTCTTTTTTTTTGCGATGAATGGAGAACATATTGGCTTGAAATGCAATTGTGTCCAAACTATTCAATGCATTTTGGTCAAAGCATTACATTTTGCACAATTTCTCGCAGATTTAACAGGCTCATCTGCGGACAAAATTTGGCATTACCAAAACGTTTTAAATAGTGTGTGAGTTGTATTCGTAGTTCATGATGGTATGGGAAATGACAGGTGGGTCATTTCTAGCTATAAACACCTATTGATTGTGTGGCTTAGTCATCATAAGGAATTCTTCTATTTTTGAAAATCAGAGACTATATTAGAATTCCTTTTTCTTTGAAGTCCAATCTTTGTTCAGTAATATAAGCAAATGTGCTAAAAAAAATTTAAGTGAGCTTGTATTGCAGTGTCCTTTGATTTCTATGATACATTCTCCCTATGCTTGGTGGTATACTATTTTTAATTTTATTTTTGAATAACATAAACAGTACATATTCCAAATTTTTCTTTTAATCATCTTTTGATTATAGGAATAATTATTTCAAGTGGTTGCTCAATTGGGGCTCACTTGTATCTCAACAGTTGGATCGACTCTCTGCTTAAACATTTAAGGTATCATACAAAATTTGCTGTAGAGAGAATTTTGATGCAGACAACCCGTATAAGTTGGGAAGAGGACCCTATATGGGTGCACACAAATATTTCTTGGGTGGCACTGAAGGCCGGGATTTATTTGAAAAATTTTCTGCCACAAGGCATACAAAAAATGGAGAACTCAGGGATGAACAGGAGGAAGAAACGTCTGGAAAAATCCCAATTTGTTTTCTTTCTTATCTGAAACATTAAACTGAATCCTATTGATTGCTATGTGGAATTTTTTGGCACAATCCTTTCATAAGATCAGCCTACTTGGGGGATTTCAGACACAATGACTTACCCTTCCAGGATTTTTCCAGACTTTGGCTACTCAGCCAAATCTTTGTTTCGGTGACCTTTGGTCACACCAACATGCACAGGCATGCAAAAATTTCCTGGCACTGCCAAAGTATGGCATTTAATCCCCTACTGGCATCCAATGGATATTTAAAATTGTTATTGACAAGATTGTTGCAGAGTGAGTCTACCTGTATTGTATGTATTGTTTTATGAAGTTTGTTTCAATTATTGATTAATAATTAAATAATTAATTAAAATTTCAAAGCTCTGATATAGTGTGAGGGCAGTTTTACTTTTGAATGGATTCTCTTCAAACATTGATTGGGCCCCTATTTATGCATTTAATGTTCCCTGAATAAAAGGAATTAAGAATTAAACCAAAATTCCTGGTTCATTTTGAGAGTTGGCCCATGAAAAAAAAGTGTCTGTCTTGAAATAACAATTCAAAGGATCACACTGTCCTGCTTTGAAAATACAATTTACACTTGAAAGGAATCAAATCATTTTTCTTGGAGTCCCTGTGTGTTGGGAAACCGCTGCACTCAGAACAATGCTAAAATTAAATTAAAATGAATTATAAAAAACCACAAAAATCTGATAAGAGTTCCAACTCTCAAAGGGATGGAACTCACCAAGGACAACAGCAATTCAACAAAAGAAAACCAGAAACAAATTTCCGTTTCCCCCCGATTTCACCGGAGAACAAAATTACCAAAGCCACTTTGAATCGAATCTCTGAACTGTGCATATTTGCCGAAATCGCAAAATCTACGAATATGAGTGGAGTTCTGTTGAGTGTTGTATTGTTGAAGAGCTTACTATTTGTGTGTTATCTTTGTGGGACAAATATCTTGAAAAATACTTCTAATCTAATTCAGGGAAACCAAAATAAGGTTCCCTGGCCTAGTCCCAGGCTGATTCTGACTTTTATTTCCAAATAATTACAAACTTTACTTTAGTTTATTCAATTAATAAATTGATCCACTAGCAAAAATTCAAACATATTTATGTTAAGGTAAGTTTCTCCCTAACATATTTCTCCCCAACACTGTGCATGTGAGGTCTGTTGGCGTATGGAATATACAATTTCTTTCCACCTCCGTTTATATTATTCCCAGCTAGGTCTATACTGTATAGTATTTCTTGGTGATGGTGGGAAAAAGGGGGAACAGTGAAGCTTGAATTATTACAGTTCTTAGTGTATAAGAAAGCCTACGTGGAAAAGTTAAATACCTTTTTTCTTTTGCTACACCCGCCAGGGTCAATCGTTGTAGTAGTGGACAGACAACCGATCGTTGAGTGAACTCCGTGGGAAACGAGAATTCGCGCAACAAGACTCCTATCATATATGTACAACACGTATATATAAGGAGGAAGGGGATATACTTCGACTGGTTTATGATTTATCGGCTCACCTTGGCCCTGACGAACTTTCCGGTGAGTTTTTCTTTCAGATATGTTCATTATTTTTACGAGAAAAAAACACA
The DNA here is from genome assembly GCA_905338405.1 of Notodromas monacha. Classification (NCBI taxonomy): domain Eukaryota; kingdom Metazoa; phylum Arthropoda; class Ostracoda; order Podocopida; family Cyprididae; genus Notodromas; species Notodromas monacha. The sequence continues at coordinate 9,891 of CAJPEX010006503.1, read as the reverse complement.
AATACTCGGGAAACCTCATGGCGGGAATAAGAGTGTAAAAACGGCGGTATATACAGTGAAACCCCGAGATGCGGACATAATTATGGTGCATCAAGAGTCTCTAAGTTGAAATGTCCCTAAATTGAGTCTCATTTCCCGGTAGACTTATATCATATAATTTTTCATAGGTTTTTTATGGACAAAATACTCACCATAATTCCATAAAAACATAAATTGTCTCCCAATTAAAACTGATTCAATTGATATATTTCAACACAATATTGACATTTGGGGAATTGAATACTGATACCTCTGTGCACAGTATATAGAAATGTTGGCATTCTCTGCAAAAATAATGTTCAAGTGAAAAAGAGAGAAGGAAGTCCCTCTATGCTGGAGGTAATTTTTTTAAAGTGGCTAAATGTATGTTAAGTGTATGAGAGAACTGCCAAAGAACTTTTCTTGCATGAATTTTAGAGTTGGAAATATTTGTTTCTTGAAATTTGACCTGAAACTTACTTGCAATTTTATCACACAATGTCCATATGTCAAAAGTCATTGTACTCATGCCAAGCCTTTTTTTTTATTAATTTTTCATGGGAAAATAAGTGCTCCTATATTGAATTGTCTGCATGTCAAGGTGTTTACATGTGGGGGTCTCACTGTGCTGTATATCCCACAAAAAATCACCCAAATAGAAAAAATCACAACTTAAATATTGTTTGAATTTAATGCTTCATGAAGTACCACAAAGATTGCATTCCATGGAAATGCATTCTTCTTTTTGGGATGCTTTTTAATGCCAGACTCACAAAGGAAGTGCTTCTGCATCGAATTTCATGACATACCCATTACTTGCACTTGATTTCATTTCAAACAAAAATAAAATGATGTTGAGGGATTATGAGCAGCAACAAAAAATTGTAGGTGCAACAAAAAATCCTCAGAATGAAAATTTTTGTTGGGGAAAAGTTAAATAACTTGCAGAATGAGATTTTGTTGCATGAATTTTTGAGCCAAAAACAGCCTAAAAGAAAATGAAATTTTGGTAGGACTTCAAAATTTGATTACAAATGAAGTACTGTATTTACTTGAGTACCATGTGTCCTTAAGTAAGCTGTGCACACCCATTTTTCTGCTAGAAATTTGTCTGACAACATATCCCTGTGTATAAGATTGCACCCCAGTTTCTTTTTTCTTAATTGCTGAGGTTTAAGAATTGCGAATTTTTTGTTTGGATCCATTTTCCCCTATTGACATTTTGTCTTTCCTGCTTTACATATTGTCCAAAGCTCTCTCAATTAAAGGAATATCTTCTGCTTCTTTCAGTTCCTGCTGTTGCATCTCCATCTGATTCCTAAAATTGCTATCCCTTCAACCATCATTTCCCATGAAGAAAAAGACTTGGCAGCATCCATTTCCTCTTAATGTTCCTAATGTACCTGCATGCATAAAAGGAGCAGGATATTCAAAAAGTTTTCCTCAACAATTGTATTCAAGTGTACCAAACTTTTTTTTGCCTGAAATTCTGAAAAAATGTGTTTGTGGTACATGAGTAAATACAGTACAGTCTTTGCAAAATAAAGGCATATTTTTGCCCCATCTTGCCTATAACATTTGAAGTTCCAAGCAATAAATTGCCAGGATGACTGAATTCCATAATTATTAAATACAAAATTGTATGCGCGGGTCACCAGAAAATAACTCAGTTCTTGAACTTTATTACTGCTGGCTGATCTTTTGGCAAGTGTGCCAAGAATAGATGGAAAATTCAATGTAACATGAGTTACCTGCAAAAAGGGAGATCGTGTTTTGCATAAAGAAAATTTTGCATAACGAAATAATGCATCCATGAAGAACAGATCAGTTTCATTGCTTGGAGAGACTTTCTATAATATACAGCAATTTTAAACTTACTTTGTTTTCAATGTCAGGAAATGGGTGGGTGTATGCATACATGTCAGATGTCCAGTTTTATTTAGTGGATTGTGTTCTCTTTTATTTTTGTCATCAATTTGTGCTTTGTTTCCTGCTTTGAAGTGATTGAATGTCTTTGAGGGATTTGGGTTGGTGGGGAGGGGGTTTGGATGCCGGAGTCTTGCTTGTGCCTTGTGAATGCTGAAAAGCGGCAAATAAAGCGTTCTGTTCATTCATTCATTATCATACAGCAATTTTGTCTAGAAAAATGTTTTGACCTGAAAAATTTTATCTGTCCCAAAATCTTCATTTGGAGCTCCTGTACAATAACAAAACTCTCTCCACGATGCAATTTTTTCTGGTTTTTTGAATTCAATTGTAGAGAAAGTCAAGCCATAGCGTAAAAATACCTGAAATTCATTTTCTTTGGTCTTAAAAATTTGTTTGAAATTTCCAAATCCTCTTGGATTATTTTCCAATGAAGGTTTGAAAAACCACATATTTCTCACAACTCTTGATGTTTTTTTTTCTTTGGCCTGTTTTCACCATCATCCTTGTTCCAAAATAAGAAGCAGAATAATAATCACAAGAAGAAGAACACCGACAGAAGAAAACTTGAATCCCTTCTTCTTCTTCTTTTTTCTCCCTCTCGCTTAAATTTTGTATTCCTTCTTTCCCCCCCCCCACCATCTCTTGATCTTTCAAAAAGGCAAAAAGTGGGTCGGGGCCGGTGGCCTGATGCCTATCGTGTCCTGCCTGTCAATCCGTCTCATTGCCTCTACGGAACCCGCCACCAACGCACTGACAGTACTTTGTCCTCAGGGAGATCCTCTTTTTCCTTTTATTATGCATTTATTTTTATTTTTTACAAGTCGGAATATTTACTTAATTTTTTGTGTGTTTATTTATATTCGTGGTCGTCGGTGAATATCAGCGTCAGACCCGGTGCGAATCAGGCTATGCGACGACGACTTTGAGCAAGGCTTCCCCATTTTAATGTGATGTGTCCCGTCCGTCAAAACATTGAGTCCCCTGGGGGCATGTCATAAATGGACGAAAAAATTTGACTTTGTTTCCTGACCACCCCTTTTTGATGTAAGAGCGGGGAAATGAACCGAAAAATTCATTTTTATTTGTTTGTTTGGTATTTTATGACCGGGGCATCTGCTGGTGAATTGATACAGGTTATTTTGGGGTGGGATTCGTGGAATATGCTGTGAGGAATAAACCTCAACAAATAAAGGTTGAAATTGAATTGAAGTATTCTAGTAAATAAAACCAGAGGATTCGGTCAGGCTGCAACCGGGGTGAGACTTCACTGGTACCCAACCAAAAGCCCCCCCTGCCAAAAGCCCGTCCCCCCTCGGAAAGCCCCCCTGCCTAAAGCCCCCCCTGCCAAAAGCCCCCCCCCCCACCACTTTGTTATAATTGGATGCAAGTTTCATAAAAGTGCTTGGTGGCCCTGAGAATGGCTATTTGGTTTCATTAGTCCTCAAAAGGACTGCTTAATAATCATCTTCAAAATTGCCTTCTGCTGCCTCTTCCTCACTGGGGCTTTTGGCAGGGGGGGGGGGGCTATTGACCTAGGGGGGCTTTAGGCAGGGGGGGCTTTTGACCTAGGGGGGGCTTTTGGCAGGGGGGCTTTTGGACTACACCCGATAATTGAATGGTTGAACAACACAAGACCAGAGAAAAAAGGGAGCATTGAAGATTTAATTTTTTTCATTTGCAGTAAATTTTTTGTGAAAAATTTAAAAAATACCAGGATTTTTCTCAAATTTGTCCTCTGCACAATGTCATGGTTTTTTTAAAATACCATTCTTGAGTGCACATAAAATCTGAAAAAAATGTCTGACTTTGCCGCAGAAGGGGTAAGAAGTGTATATTTCCTGCAAAAATAACAGGATACATCCAAACAAAAGATTAGCCAATTATTCTAAATTCTAAAAATAGCTAATAAATTTTGATGAAAGCTTCATACTTCCCACAGTTCAAAATTTTCTGAAATAAAGCTGATCATTTGTTTTATGCATATTTCTGAAATTATGCATAATTTCGTTTTTTCCAAATTATGCCAATCAATAAAAATTCCCATGGACCATGCACATTACATAATGAGGGCAAAAAGAATCATACAGAGAAGAATCGTACATGAGGAAATTTGATTTTTTGTTATAAAAATGTTACATTATCCCAAAGAAAACACCATGAGGACAGCAAAGGTTACCTTTTTTCCATGAGTATTAAAACAAATGTTGATTCAAAGTACAATGAAGCTTAATTTATGCCAAAGAGAGAGAGAGAGAGAGGAGCTGGAAAAAATTTAGTAGATTAAAAAATTCATCTAAAAAACCACATTTTCAAAAAGAAAAAATAACCTTAAATAAGGTGCGCATCTATTTCATTTGTATTTCACTTCTCTCCAATAATCTCCATGCGCACCACATTTAAGGTTATTTTTGCTTTTTGAAAACGTGGTTTTTTAGATTAAATTTTTTAATCTACTATAATTATTTTTTTTTCATATGAATATGATATGCAATACAAATAACTCTTTCATACAGCAAGCTTGTATCCATGGACAATGTTAATAATTACAAATATAATTGCACAAAAACCTGATGAAAAATGAACTCCTGCATGGGTTTACATTTGAAATAAAAGTGAACAATATAAAAAATGGCTGCAAATAATATGAAAAGACATTCTTTTATTCACTGAACTGAATTAAATACTTGTTATACTTTTATACAGGTGGTACCATGCAATGTGACCCTAATCCATTGCTGGACTGCGGTCCAATTTCAAAGTCATCAAATTGCAAGACAACATCAAAATGGCATGTTTTTACATGGAATTTCAGGTTTCATGTCTCTCCACAGGTAAAATTGAGAGCTGACCTCCCAGGAAATTTGACCCTCAAATTGAAAAAATTGTTGTATTGCAGGAGGTCAAATTGCAAGGTACCACCAGTACATAGTTGGTCATTTTTCTAATTCAAAGAATCGAGCAATGATCTGAAAAATTATTCCCCAGACTCCCAGAATATTTTTCTCAAATAAAACCTGACCAACCCTTTTGAAAAATTGCAGAAACATTCCCAAAATAATGAAAGCTAGTGACTCACCTAAGCCCAAATTCCACAGTGAACCAGTAGACCACAATTATCTCCATGTAGTAGCAAAATTTGAGTTGCAAAATTTGATCCAGACAAACAAACTGACAAGAAAGGGAGTTAATAAAAACATGTTAAAAATAATATCCTGGATGATTTCACAGATAACTTTATCCAAGTCACTTATTTGCTGGATCATGGAATGTTTCACTCTGGAAAATCATCACATTCCATGCCTGGAAAGTAGCTCACATTTTCCTTCAAAAAATGCCTAAATTTTAGAAGAAAAAAAAACAAATACGGGAAATATTCCGTAGGCAGACAACCACTATATAGAGTTTTTTTTCCACCAGCAAAAACTATGTGGTTAAGAGAACATGATTGTGTTCAACAAGCGTCAAAATACCACTTTGCTCACCAAAAATAACCAGGCATATTTAGCAAAATGATGATCCATCATTTGAAGTTTTAAAAGACAGGAAATGATGATATTTTCACCTATACCTCATCATTTTCTGGCCCTGAATCCATGTGATAAAAATGATTCCGTTGTTTTTTGCCTCTAGCTGTCTCCCATTTTATTTTCTATACTTATATGCAAGAAAATCAGAGATTTTATTCACAGTCTTTCATATTTTCCTGTTTGTTTGTTTGTTGCTTTATGCCTGATATTTTTTTTCTCTCGGTGTCCTGCGGGGTGAAAAGGCAAATGGTGTCACATATGTACAGTATATACACATCATATAGAGATGTATGATTTGTTTTTGCTTTCTTTTCCATGTGGCCCTGGGGCAATGTTCTACTTTTTCCCTGGGAAGAGTCGTAAAACTCGTCACGACACTGGTGAAAAGGCATTTTTTCTGCCTTCCATCCTCGGGTTTCCTTGTGAGGAGTCTGTGCATTCCAGTTCTGATCGGTTTTCGAGAAAGATCGATATCTGAAGATGAATTGTTCATCATTTTCGAATAGAAATCATTCCCGTGTGTTTGAAAAAAAAAATTGAATACTTTTCAGTATGTATAGTGATGAGGTGAAAATGGAAAGTTCATGTGAAATCCGTGACGAAATTTCATGCCTGGCGTTATGTGGTGAATTTTTGGGGGGTTTCTTCTGAAGCCCTCATTTGGAAGAAAGGTGAATTCATGCGCTGATTGAAGAGGAAAAAATTGATCCATCATGGATTGTCCATTGGTTGAAATGGTAGATAAACTATTTCATTTTGCCTACAAATTCTCATAATCTCATTATATATATTGCTGAAGATCGAATTTTAAAAATCTAAAATTTTCTTCATCGACTAGATCCCGGATTTAAGGTAATGTAATAATGAACACGTCTCAGGAAATAATTTTAAAACGAAAATTATTCCCACTGGAAATTTTCAGAATTTGTGGCATTGAGGTGAAAGGGAAATTTCCTGTGAAATCTGTTATAAATTGATGCGTGGCTCCGATCTGTGAAATTTTTTTTTATTTTCCTCTGTCCATATTGAAAAACGTGAATTCATGCTCAGATTAAAAAAGGGAAAAAAGATCAACTACTGAAAGAATTTGTACACAATACATCACCTGGAATGAAGAATTTTCCATTGGATGAAAGGTTAGATAAATTATTTGATTTTGCGTGCAAATTCTCATTATACTGACGAACATCACATGAATAAATTCAGGATTTTCTTCAGAAATAGAATTCTGAATTGAAGGTAATTTTATGATGAACACGTCTAAGGAAATCATTTTTGATCAAAAATTATTCCCAATGCAAATTTAGGCATTTTTCAATAGTGAGATAAAACAGAAATTTCCCGTGGAATCCGGGACGAAATTTCTGCCTGGCTCTGATCAGTGAATTTTTGGCGATTTTCTCCTGTCGAAATTTGAAGAAAATAAAAATTAGTTGGTTGATTAAAGAGGAAATAATTGATTCATCACTGAAAGAATTTATGAAGCCCTGGAATCATGGATTGTCTGTTGCATGAAAGGATGAATCAACTATTTGCGCGAAAATTCTCAGTAATTTTCTTCGCTGAAAAAATGTAAATTTTCTTAAGCATCCAATATTGAATTCTGAATTTAAGCTATTTTACTGATGAACGCGTCCAAAGAAATGCATTTTATTCTGCCTATGTTGGGGAATTGCTTCCGTAAATCTAAAATTTCCTTAATTTTGTTTGCCTAAAATTTGTGATTTGTGCCTGAGCTTTCGAAAATTTCACGCAATTTTTTAAAAATTGAGTCAAGACTTGAATATATACTCGATGTATTTCAATTCCTGGAAATCGTCAGAAAATTTTTTTAAAGCGAAGTTTGTGGCTGGTATTTTTTGTGTATTTAAGTGCTTCCTCTTCTCGTTGAAATTTTTTGTTTGAAAATGATTCCAGGGTGTCCACTAGACCCTGAAAAAATTTCTCGAATTGTTTTGGTCCAGGTTTGCATAGCCTAGTTCCCACGTAATGACACCATCATGTTGTCCTGATTATTTACTCTTGTGGAAAACAAGAATGAAGAGCCTGTGTGGTTATGTAAAAAGTTCGAGTACGTACTTGGAATATATTACTATTCCAAGAGCAATTTTCTTCATTCATTACGAATGCAAAATTGAAGAGCCAAAATTGCAAGGTTCCTCACGGATGAGTGGATTCATGTAGATTCATGAGTGGATGCAAAGTTTCAATACCTTGAAACTTTGCTGCCTCCCCAGCTCTGTGTATGCTACAGTTAATGAAGAAGATCCTGAACAAAGTGAAAACAAAATGCAGCAAAGATAATGATTTCCTGATGGTGTGCCTGGGATTTTTTTTGGGGCTCTTTTGTCTTCTTCCTTCTACAGTATTTGTTTACAGGCGTGATTTCCCTTATTTTCCGAGGTCTGAGTCACAAGTGGGCCAAAGCAGGGATATATAACACCATTCATCGCATCCCTGTCCATAATCATCTTGAAACAGTCCAGCATTTTCCCAGCAATTCTCTTCCCATCCCTGTAATCTTTCACGCCTTTCTCTTTTTCATATGTTGTATACAGTATCCGTATTGTGCATTTTTGACCCATTTTAAAGCAACGTATTTGTGCTGTTTCTGGATGAGGCGATTATTTCCGCCACCACTGCTAATTTTCGCGTGTGGAATAATCACGTGATGACGAAGTTCTCCTGTGAAAAAATGAATAATCCGAGAAATTCTGTTTCCACAGCATGTAGTTCAAAAATGATGTGATTTTACCTGCCTTGTTCTTAATTAAATTCTTGAAAAAATCAGATCCATCACGCTTTAAATTGTCAGGCATAATTTTGTGATTAGATAAATTTGGCAATCAATATCAATTTTATTTCATTCCTTTGTACATAGGTTCTACCTAGAATTCAAGCTGAAATTTCACTGGAAAATACTGTCTTGGACGCAAATTGTCGTAAATTTGAAAAATAAATGCTTGAATCCTTTATTTCAGTATTGTATTTGAATTTCGGTTTGTCAACTGAGGGATTTTTGCTGAAAATTTTTTTAAATCCAGGGGTTTATGCCAGAGGCTAAAAGTTTGTTTAGCAATAAGTACTGAACAATATTTCAAGGTTTGCTTTATGCAAACGAAAAGTTCTGTGATCTTCTTTTAATATTTTTTGTGTGCTTGAAAAACTGCAAAAATATATTGAGAAATATTGGCCCAGTGTCTGAAAATAATCAAGCAAAAGTGAGGAATATATGGTCTTGAAGGAACTAAAGCACTGCATTTAAAATTATGAGGAAATCTTCTTCAGAATTTTCAAACCTAATAATTTATTTGAAATCTCAAATTTTGTTGGTTTTTCCTAAACATCCCAGTGATGACTGTCAGGAATTATTCCTTGACAAGAAAAAGTGATGAGAGATTTTATTTAGAAATAAAATGCTTAATCAGCTGTGCTGTGGCTGGGGCAAAGACCTAGTTTAAAGTTGATTTATGTCCAGATTAAATCACAAGTAGAGAACATTTCCAAGTAACAAAAAACAATCAGTAAAAAATCAGTTCACACAACAAATGCAACTCAGAGTTCAGCAGACACTTGTGTTGCGAATTTTTATTAGGTATACTTTTAGCAAAGTCAGTTAGAGAACCCAAATTCTTGTCCTTGAAAACGAATTTACTTTCTGTGAGAACCTCGGAAGACCTTGGTTCTCACGTTGCTTATGGAAGCCTCCAAGGCTACATTTCACTACAAATCCTGTTGCTAATTCTGGTCCTTGAAGGACTGTTTTCCTGTTTCCTGAAACCACAAGATTGAGTACAGTTTGACTCAAGCATTTGTGTGTGCAGTTTCTCCGAGATTTTGAAAGTTTCTCAGTGACAATCAACCCTTCCTACAAATTATACCAACTTCAGAATAGGGTGATTTCACCCCGGTCGCAGCCCAACCAAATCATTCTGTTTCATTTCTAAAAATCAGTTCTCTTTTGGACACTCTGAATTTCCTCTACATAAAATCTTCATTTGTTGGGATTTATTCCTGACAACTTGCAAGGTCTGCTCATATTGGAGTTTGGAGATAAAATGAATGATCATGAGTGGTCAGAGTTGACCAAGAAGAGTATTTCAATGAGAAAAAATGGAAGGAAATGTCCTTGTGGACTCTCAGAGATTTCCCAAAATAGTCCTTGAAGGATGGCACTTATTGTTCAGAGAAAACCTTGGGAACTTGAGGTCAACTCTGGTTCCACAAGATTCCTGAGAAGATTAATTAGCTTACTTTGCTAATCTTAATTCCTGAAACTCATATTTCTAAACAGCCCCCTATTCTATTTTTGAAAATGACCAACAATTTTTTCGCTGAATAATTCATGCCAAAAATTTAACAGGAAAATTTTGAGGAAAACATCTTCAGAATTTTCAACCCAAGGAATTTACTTGAA
>CAJPEX010006501.1:0-12417 GCA_905338405.1 Notodromas monacha | reverse complement strand
CCTCATATTTTTTTGGCATTTGTTCCGTGCGGCCGGAATAGTATAGAGCAAAAAAGAATTGAGGCTTTTCCTCTTTTTTTGCATGACAATAATCGAGACTCGTTGCGGCCGAATCGACTTCTTCTTCATCTTCTCATCCCTCCCATCATTTTTTTTTTTTTTTTGTGAAATATTATACTGCTTATAGTTTACAGCAGAAACGAGAGCATATTTCCACGTACTGTATTATTATCTTCATCAGATGATTGATTTACAAATGAAATACTGCAGGCGACCAGCAGCAGCAGTCTCGCATCAGTCGTCGTCCATGGGCTTGACCTGGTCTCCCCGTGGGCCCATCAGGTCACCGCCGGCTTTGATCTGCTGGCGACACGACACGACAACGAGCCAGAAGTAGATGTTGATGAGGGAGAAGAGGATGTGGCCAGCGCCCTGGTAAATTATCTCGTTGCGCATGTATTCCTCGGTGTGCAACACTGGGTGGCCCACGGAAATCGAGGCGAAAAGCATGGCCCACTGCGACGCATTCACGATCAGGGCGAGTCCGAAGGCGGCGTAGAAGGCCATCACGGCCAGCTCCAGGATGATCCAGGGCAGCATGAGTCTTGGACGCATCTACTATGTATATATATATATATATATATATAGTACAATATAATTATGCATAGAAATCATTGGGAACCTTTCACAAGTCAATATACGCAGGTGCTGGTACCTATCAATTTGACCATCCTGAAATTTGACAATATCAAAATTTACTGGGAGGTACACTTTTTGCAATTTGACCCTTGCCCTGCCATTTGACCTGCTTTGGGCACCTTTTTGCATTTTTAAATTTCACAGAGGGTCTTGCAATTTGAGCCTATAGTCCATCAGCAATGGATTAGGGTTTAATTGCCAGGTGCCATCTGATGTACTGTACAACAGTGTTCCCCAACCTTTTTTGTCTTGCAGACTGGCAAATTTTAACATAATCCTGTGCAGAACTGCCGTACTTTCATAAAATTTTCTGCAGTCCAGCAAGGTTCCATACAATTTTTCATGACTGGCAGAAAATTTTAAAATACCTGCCATGCAGTCTTCAGAAGAAAACTTTATTGCAAAAATCAAGTTAGGAACCAGTGAAGCAGCTGTAAAGTTGACATTTCTTCCACACAAAAAAAGGATGATGGGCTTGAAGACAGGTTTCTCAGGTTCTAAACTAAAGGAATATATTTCAGAATGTGAACATAATATGCCTGAATTGCGATTATAGGAGGAAACCCAGAAACAATTTCATCAGATAATTTCAACTGTCATTAGTGCCAACATTTTGGATGGCAATAACAGACTTCATTACTACACTTGATGAATATCTTGTGAGGAAGAAAATTTACCACTGAAAATACTTCTGATGACCAGTGCATGTCCATGAACCACAGGGTGGGGAGCATTGCTGTATAAGTAAAACACAGGACAAAATATATTTTCATAACTTTTTAAAACCCTGATTAGTATAAAATAATGTTTCATCAATATTTTCCATTTGCCCCAATTTCAATGGATTTGTTTCCATAATATTTGCTTTCCAAGTTCTTCAATTCTATGTACTGTATAGTTACTATATAACTGGAGTCTCTATTTTATTGTCTTTTCTTGAACCATTGGGGATTTAATTTATGGCTACCATCATCTGTGAGGTGCACTTTCTGAAAACTAAATATATATTCAGTACTTTGTGAATAATAGTGTATTTACTGAAATATTTCCAAACTGCCCTTTGACAAGGTAATAAGCTTGAATGGGAAATTTAGTAGGGGACTCAATTTTTGAATAACAACCTAAAGCTCTATATTTTCTTTATGCTTTTCCTTTGTTTTGGAGTGTTCCTTGTTACATTGGAAATGTCATTTCAAGTTTCAATGACTTCATGAGGTACTGAAGGAAGTTTTTCAGGATCATATGACATACCAAGGATTTTTTATTCATTTTTGTTCCAAATAATGCCATTTTTGATATTTTTGGGATTCAATGAGTAACTTCGGGTTTAAAATATACAGAATAAGTATATTTAATTTTATTAATATGACTTTTGGTTGATGGAATTCCCAATGAAATTTATCAGGTAAGCTGTTAATTGAGACACTATTGTATATTGAATGAATGTCTTACCTTTCTGACTCCATGGATGAGCATACATGCAGTAACAAAGAGCAGGGCATTTGCAACTGCCAATCCAATCATCACTCCATGGATGGCTATAAGAATATTGACAGGTTAGGAAATTTATTTTTGTCAATCTCATTGTTTTCTTTTTCTATATTCCTGCAGAGATAAATAACCACTCTTACCCGAATGTAAGGGGGTGAGAAAATTCAATTTAGGGAGCTTTACAAATGGAAAGGTGTTAGGTAGGGATAAACAAGCATTGTTGTTGTTGGAAGGGTGAAAAAATTTCCTTAAATTCTAATTGCTAACATTCTGGGCCTCATTATATGGCTTCTTAGATGGATTGAAAATATGCTGAACTTGTATGCAAGGGTTTATTTGCCCAATAAGTCTTTCAAAACCCATCAAAGTTAGATTTTTTCATGCACTGATTTTCTCTTTTCTTTTTTGAAGAAAATATTTTGAATTAAACCAGATATCAACCAACTTCACTTGATTTTATTTTCATAGCCTGGGGCCGTATGAATGCTATTCAATATAGTAGTTGATCAAGCATACATGACAATTACAGCATGAAACGAAAAAAAATGAGATTTCCACATCACTTTGTGAATGGGGTTTTCAGTAGAGTTATTCTTGCACTTATACAGCCACTAAAAAAAACATTCAAATGTTTTAAATAATACCTGATGCAAAATAAAACAAAGTAAAAATTTCCATACAATTGTCTTGAAATTACGTTTTTTCCATGCGCTGACAGCATTCCAGGACTTCCAGAACTGCTGATCATCCCCACCAGGAGGGTTCTGAAGGGTCACGGACTTCCAGAACTGCTCATCATCCCCATCAGCAGGGTTCTGAATGGTCACCTGCTTGACCAAGTCAGTCTGGTAAGAAAATGCCTGTATGGCGAGTATGTTGACAGCGATGCTTCTGTAGAACGCTGTTCCAATGATCCCTGCAATCTTTTTATGTACGTATACCACACAATAATTAATCCACAACGCAAAAAACGAAATAAATTACAATGTGTCCCACATTTTAGGAATTTTTTTTTTTACCAAAGACAGAATGCCAATGATCAGAGTCCCTGTCCTCAATTTGCAACAACAGCAGCACGACCTAAACACTTGCATTTCTGTCAACTCCTCCTGCGCACTTTCAACTGCACATCCACAAAAAAGCACTTTGATCGCAATTCAAACAAATAAATTACAGCACCGTAATATCAGTAAAAAAAAAAAGAGAATTGGAAAAGAATGGGTCACTTGTGATGTGAGGCTCCAGCAGATATTATTTCGTTTAATTCCCTCATGTGCTTTGCCTGCTTGAAATGCTGTGATTGGCTGTGGTAATAATACCACGGCCAATCACATTGAAAATACCCTGTGGGGTTCTCAAATACCGGCGGTACACAACCAACCTGCCAGTATTATACCTGCGGTAGAGAACCCCACGGTGCGCGTGTATTATACTATCCCTAGTATTATACCAGCAGTACTATAATACCCGTGTACTGTGGGGCTCTGGATCTGCGCTGCAGTAAAGTAAAATACCTCAGTTTCCATGAGTGGCTGTGGTAGATATACTGTGGCCAATCACAGATCTTTGGTATTTTATAATACCGCAGCATGGATCTGGACCCCCAGATCTGGACCCCCAGATCCATGCTGCAACAAACTGGTTTGACAAACTGATATATGGGACAAACTGATGCAACAAAGACAATGTTGCAGATTTCTGTGTTTGTTGCATCCGTTTGTTGCAATTACACAAAACTGAAAAATATACATTTTGAAGTTAAAAATACTATTAAAAATAGAGAATAATTTTTAAAGAATGTAAAAGGCTGGTGTTACAAAATACTCCATGCTAAAACAAAGGAAAAGCTGTGATGATCAGTTTTTGGCACTGTTACAGACAGGCATTTTAAAATGCCTATCTGTTACAATCCCAAAAACTGTTTATTTCAGATATATAATACCATCTGGCACATAATACCTGGTATTAGATGCCCTGGTATTATTACTGAGTTATTATCACCTNTTTCAGATATATAATACCATCTGGCACATAATACCTGGTATTAGATGCCCTGGTATTATTACTGAGTTATTATCACCTCAGTAATAATACCAAGGTATGGTGGCGCAGTTGATATGACTTTGAGCTCAGGAATGTTTGTTTGAAGTTTGAATCCCAAGAGGGGCAGTTTATTATTCATTTATTTCCCTATCAGTGTGTGTGTGTGTGTGTGTGTGTGTGTGTGTGTGCGTGTGTGTGTGTGTGTGTGTGTGTGTATAATGTGTGCATTGTGCATAATGAGTCCAGTCTGTCTTGGGGAGAATATTTTTGAAGTTGTGGTTTTCTTTGTAACAATTTCCTGTTTAAAAATGCGTATCAAATGCGTTTCTGCATTATAATCAATCCTATCCAGGCATAACTTGAGTTATGCCTGGATAAATACCTAGCTGTAACTATAGAGGGTGTTTCAAAACGCCTATAAGATATGCATTAAATAAAATCCCAAAAAGGCATAACACGAAAGGTACAAAACAAGTAGCATTTTTGGCTAGAAATGCATTTAAAACGCGTTTCAAAATGCCTAAATTATTTTTCGGGGCTCCAGTCTGCAGACCATGGGTTGGGGAACACTGCTGTAGGTAGTGGAACATCATCAAAATTGAAACCTGAGGTTAAAAACCCCCTACAGGAGGCAAAAATTAATTGTTCAATTATTCCTGAATCAAGTGAATGTTTCTTTTGAAAATGTCCCTCAATACTATTTTTTCAAGAATAGGAAAAAATCCTGTATTTAGAAGAATTTTAGTCCTGAGATGTTTCTGTTTTTCTGTTACTGTTATTTGCAAACTGGTTATGATGAATTAGGAATGGAGGATCAATATTTTCAATTCAAAACTTTTTCACAATATAGAAAATAATTAATTTAGAATTCTGGGATTTTAGCTTGGCATGATAAGTTAATTTCCTTTTATATGCAGTGATGATATTCAAAATATTTGCTGATTCTCAAAAAATAGATGTACCATCAAGTGATTGAATGTTTTTGGAAATCATTTCAATAATTTCCTAAGAAAAAATTACCTCAGGTGTCCTACACTTCCATGAAGGTGAATGTATTACGTGAGGAATGGTATATTCCTTAGAATTAATCTACAGTTGTTTGCAGTTACTTCTCAGAAAGACTTGCAAGCATTTAGCAAGACTTTCTTAATTACAAATCGCCTTATTTGCATCAGTGTTGTTTGACTAACATTTGACTGCATTGAATATATTATATTCTTATTTGGAATGTGTTTTATGTTTATTTAATTAGTTCAAACAACACAATAATCATAATTAAAAAGGGGGAAGATTCAAGGAACAAAATTGTATCTAATTGCTCATTATTAATGCGCATCAAACTGCTGATTTCACCAAGACTTTTCTATATAGAATGTTGTGTAGAAATTTAATTTTAAAAAAATTGTATCCCATGTACAAGGGTTCTAAACAAAGTTCTTGGAGTAGCAATCTAAATGGCATACAATTGAGCTGAAAAAATGTATTCTCTAGCCAAAATATATTCTTTGGCACACAAAAAAAAATCAGCCTGGTTTGACAATTTTTTTTTAATATTTTGCAAAATTCATCCATATAGAGTTTTGCTCTCCACTCGAAAAATGAGGCGCCCTTTTTTTGTTGTAGCCCAGCTTTCCCCTCAGAATTTTTGAAATCAACTTGGTATTCTTTCAAAGAGTTGCCTCCAGATCTTCCAAGGCAATTCTGCCATTTTCATCAACAGCCTAATCAACTTGGCATTCTTTCTAAGGGTTGCCTCCAGGTCATCCAAGGCAATTCCACCATTTTCATCAACAGCTGCCTTCACAGCCGCCAAAATGGCAGCCAATGAGGCGGCTGTGAAGGCGGCTGTTGATGAAAATGGCGGAATTTCCTTGGATGACCAAGGACTTTTGTTAGAACCCTTGTACTGTATACCTCACGAAATAACAATAGGGAGAACATATTGTCAAGAATTTTTGGAGCAAGAAACTATCAAATCATCATTTGTAATTTCACGGAATTTGCAAGTTTATAGTCTGGATGATGAACACGTTCGCCGTGTATTATACAGAATAAGTTTCCCATTTAAGAGGCGCTTCATCACAATTAATCTCGTTTCATTCGGAAAAAAAAATGAGCAGTGAAACAATGACGAAAGCTTTTCATCATCAGTCCCCCTGAAATGCAACAGTTATTCCGGAATCCCGGCAGTTATTCAGTGGTGGGAATATCGCAAAAAAGGGGAATACAGTCAAACCCAAGCCTCTAAGATCTGTGCAGCAAGATTTTGGTGGTTTAACCTTGGTGAAGGTCTCTGGAGGGTAGTGGTTCACTACAAAATTACTACAGGACAAAAAAATTAAGAAAAAGCACGATGAATATAAGAAGAATATCTTTACATTAATTTATGGCTTCTTGTGCATTTTTTTAGTGTTCTTGTTTAATTTTGTAGCAAATATTGCATCCATTTGTTTTTGATTTTTCAGCCATTGCATTCTGTTTATATTCTATAATTGAATCTCTCTGCAAATTGGTGGTTTAAAGGGGTAAAAAAATCAAGGGCAGATGCCTATTTGTGGCCAGAAAATTGTTGGCAGATGGTGGTCTATGGAGGTTTCCCCATCCTTTTAACATTGGGGAGATTTGTTTGGGGTAAAAATATGGTGGGAGGTGAGGGTGGGGGTTTATTGGGGGGCGGTTTAAGGGGGTTTGACTGTACAAGTAAAAATGAGCAGTTTCCAGGGGCAAAGGCACAAAACAACAAACTTTAATGCATAAGGAGTTGAATGGTCGTCACCCCATGCAACATTATTTAACCTTACTAATAAAAGCATAAACAATTCTCTTCTGAGATCCAAATAAAATGCTCTGCAGATCAACTCCTAAAGATTGGAATTTTTGAAGAAAAAGAAAATAATTTGTGTTGATGAGTTGCATTTTTCTGAACATTAAACATTTCAAAAAATGAATGTGTGTCTGCACAATACAGTATTGGAAAAAAAATTACTTGGATATTTCCTCCGAAATCTGCATTACAGAGGAGTGGTGGAACCAAGGCATCCATTACTCTCAGCAGTAAAAGAAATGAATACAGTCAACCTCTGGATGCCTAATGGACCTCCTGCCTAAAGGATTTCTGCCTATAACAGACTGCCTCTGGATGCAGTTTTTCCTCCCACATAACTGACAGAATCTCCCGGGCAGACTTAATCTATTGGTCTAAAATTAAAGGTGAAAAGTGAAAGTTTTAATTTTTTATAATTGAATCCATGGAAAGGCCTTTTCACATAACAAAACTTTAAACATGAACCTGTCATGCTCTTAACATATGGGGTGACATATAAGAAGGAGAAAATCAAAACAAGGAAGCAGCATGCAGGGGAACCCTTGTATATTTCTTCGAGGATGAAAAAGCGTTTGTCAGAAAGAGAGATTCTCAAAACAAAGGTAAATGTTCCCAGGATAACGCTTGAAACTGATGAAAAGCAATCAAAAAATATGATTATAAATTTCTTGCGAAATAAAAACTTGGACTTTTGGTGCCTAAAATATGATCAAGTTGCCTTTGAAAACTGAATGCATTGCAGACATGTTTTATGCAATAAGTGCCTATATACTGTACAGTAAATATCTCCAGAAAAGAATTACTGTACTGTAGAAGGAATATTCATCAGACAAAAATTCAACTTATGCAACTGCTACGATTTCGGCGCCGATATAAATACACTGCATTTCAACATGCTTACCGATTTGTAAAATAAGCCAAATATGAATAAAAAATGGGAATGAAACTGGTGGGGATTTGGAAAAAAAAAAAAAAAAAAAAAAAACCGTGAGACAAACGATGACACATATCATTAGAAGCGGCATGAACCTCCTGCTTCTTCACTGTTAAGGTCACTGCAATGAACATCAGAGAATAATTGTGCCATGCACGCGCCACAATCTCCTCTATACAGTACTTTATTTGATATGCAACACTACTGTACTGCACTGCACTGCACATGCACATGCACAGGTGCGGAACGGTGGTGCGACATCTGCTCGGCAATCTACGAACCGTTAAAATGGACTAGCGACAATAGTTACGTAGGCGTCACTTGTCAAGGGTCCTGCGGACCTCAGCAGGAAAGAGTCGGTTGTATCGAAATAAATTTGAACAGAAGAATCAGCCATTATAGCAGCCTAGCTGAGGCATGTCCTCACACACATTTTGTATATGTTTCGAAATATTCAAAATGATGATACACACAGATACACAAGCTTCTCCATGTGCACAATCTCGAGTCTGGAACACTAGTGTCGTCCATCTTCAGCAGCTGCTGCCTCCAGCCTCAGGTCAGGTCCATTCCAAGGGAAAAGTCCCGCAAGGATGTTTGGTTGCATCGTTGTTTGGAATTCTGAGGAACCCTTTTTGATAAGGATTACTCTGGTTGTTTCTGGTTTTTTGATGGAATATTTCAGGAAGGTTCTGCCTTCATATGGAGTGTTGTGGGTATTATGCAATGTTTTTTTTTTCTTTTAATATATTTTTTGTTCTTTGCAACATGGCGCAACCATGGGCGAAATCTAGTTGCCTTTTGTGGTGCAATGTCCATGTCATCTTGGGTGACATCTATAGTCAACCCACGACATCACCATCAGGCGGGAGACCCAACTTCAGACGATATGGGGCAAAGGCTCACTTATTTATATATAGCTCTGTTACGACTCAAATATATTGTGATCATTCGAAAATCAATCACATCAGTAAACCTGCTCAGTGACTTTAAAATTACGCCATGTTTTTCTGAAATACCGATTCAGCATCAGATAATGGAACAACAATAATAAATAAACGACCTTGCTCCTCACTCTCGGAATCATTTACATTATTACAACTGTACATATATAACATATTTTCAAACAATGAGTTTGCAATATACATTTTCGGAGGACACCTGCTGCATTTCTTGGAACTTGGAAGGTTCGCAATTTTCTCGTGAATGTGAATGAAGTTGTTTCCAAGCATGGAAATCCCCGAGCGAAACAAAAAGTCATGGTCCAAGAAAAGGGGTGCTGGAGGAAATCCCGTAGGAGAAAAAATCCCATGAGGTGGAAAATCCCCTAGGGCTAGGCCGAAAAATTCTCGTGGGGTCCAAAAATCCCATTTACTACAAAATTGAGATATTATCTCCGAGTTTTCCTTCCAACTGCGTTTACTCTTCTGTGGCCTTTGGGTGGGAATCTTGTTAATTTGAATGGCTGGTTGGATGAAAAAAAAAAAAAAAAGTTATGCTCTATCATGTCCTGTACACTGTAATTGAAATTTGACAAGATGAAATATACTTATATAACTGCATTTAGACTTTTTTGATGATTTAGAAATTATTTACAGACCATCACCACATATGCAGATATCAAAGGAGGTTTTTTTGATGTGAAAATTCATGTTTTGAGGGCAAAGTAGAACTGAAAATAATTGGAAAAGTGAACAGTTTAATTACAAAATAACAAATGCAGGGAAAAAGTCTTGATCCAAATGAAGGCTACATTTTTCTCAGGTTTTCCTCAGGAGAAAGGTGAGGAAGTGAAGTTGAGGCTCTATTGACAAAGGTAATTAAACCTAAACCTTGGAAATTTCTGGAAAGAAACCCCAGCTTGCACTTTCCCCATTTCATAATCCACCATATTCCCATTCCTCTCAAGCAGTTGGAAAGAAAACTCAGAGATAAAATCACAATTTTTGGGGATTTTCGTACATAAGGGATTTTCTGAATCTGCGAGATTTTATGGCCTAGGGGATTTTCGGGTCGAGGGATTTTTTTCTCCTACGGGATTTTATCATATGGAGCCAAAGAAAAGATGTACTGTACAAAAAGAAAAGTCGAATTATTACGTTCATTGCTGGAATTCACTGTATTTATCCTCCCTAATTCTCGTGTGTTCTTCACTCATCGTTGGACCAATCATGGGAAACACACGAGTTTTAGCTTTCTTTTTGTTTTTTTCTTCTTCTTCTCTTGTTCCCCCTGGGTTTTCGAGCCACTGTGAGTCTTGACGACGACAGTGCTTCAAAATCCACCAGTTCGAAAACAGACTCTGTTCACTCAGTCTGTGTGCTGCCTTCAACGATTTTCAGGCTAAAAAATCCTCTTGATTCCACAGAACATTTACTAGATATTTTTGTATCAATATCACGCACTAGGATATAATTTGTGCATCGCGATTCACATTAATGAATAAAGGAGGATCTTAGAGAAAAATGTGACGGATTCGGGTGAAATATTTAAAAAAAAAAGAATTAGGATTAGAATCAGACTGATAATTGATGCCCATCACTGAAACAAGTGTGTTGAACATTGCTTTTTATTTGAAATGAAAAAAAACGATTTTTCCGCCTGAGAATAATTAGAAATAAATATTTCAACTCTCCTATCATCTCAGCAAATGGCTCACTGAAAATTATACTTGGTTGATGTTGAATGCATTATTTATTGATCACCATATTTTAATTTAGATATATCCATATGGATATGGACAACCTTGAGGATTGAATATATAGGCTTTCATGACAAGGGGCTGAGGAATTATTTCATCTTTTTTTGCAAAGCTCATACAGGCAACCCCTGATGCACAAAGGACTTAATCTGTGCAACAGACTATAGTCTGTTATGTGAACAGTCTGTTGTGTAAATTCAATTTTTTTAAATTAGAATTTTCACTTCATACCATTAATTTTAAACCAACAGAAGTCTGTTATGCAGATTTTTTCAATTATGCAGGTGGAAAAACTGTCTCCAGAGGCAGTCTGTTGAGCAAAAATCCCTTTGACTGGAGGTCTGCTATAGATAGGGGTTGACCAGAAGTTGCAGTGTTGGTGTTTTATATTTGATCCAATTTACTTTTATATTTTATTGCCTTTATTATAGAGTGGGATTTTCTTTCTGGCATTGGGGAATGAAGTGATAACTTCAGATAAGGGCATTGGAGAATGTTGCAATGTTTTCTTCTGGTTTTTTATTAGTACTGTAGTACCGTATTTACTCAAGTACCAGGAGCACCTTTTTTCTCAAATTTCAGAAGAAAAAAGGGGTGCGCATCATAAGCAAGTACACATTTTTCAAGAAGTTTTACAAAGTTTTATGTGCATTATACTTAACCATAATGGAGAAATTTGGAAAAAAGTGACAAGGAAAGTTGAAAATTGGTCAGATTTTTGTTAAATTCATGTCTAAAGTCAAACTTTTTGTATCTAATTTCCAAATTTGGTGGTTTTAGTTTTAATAAAAATTGGGGTGCAAGTCATACTTGGGGATAAGATTTTAGCCAAATTTCCAACTGAAAA
This sequence comes from Notodromas monacha, assembly GCA_905338405.1. Lineage (NCBI taxonomy): Eukaryota > Metazoa > Arthropoda > Ostracoda > Podocopida > Cyprididae > Notodromas > Notodromas monacha. The sequence continues at coordinate 878 of CAJPEX010006501.1, read as the reverse complement.
AAACCTGTACACACCTTATACTCAAGGGCACTTGGTACTCGAGTAAATACGGTACGACTAAAATCTCTATAAAGAGAACTCTTTGTATATATTATTTATTAGCAGCATATACATGCTCCAGAACTTCTAATCTTTTCTTATAATTGGAGACCTTATTGTGGAATTTTATTTTACTTCTACTTCTGAACTCAAAACCACCCACCATTGTTTGCCAGAAGAAAAAAAAGAAACAAAAGGAACCCAACATAAAAAGTGGTACAAAAATCATTCATTTATTCAAAATGCTGAGAGATTATGTCATATAATCCCTGTGGGTTTTTATCATATTGACCATGCAGCATGCAGTCCCTGTCGATATGAGAACATACTATGGGAGACAGAATGAAGATGACACTCCAGTCATAATATATGGCCAATGGGTAAGTGTAAGATCCTCGGCTCCATGGATGGCATACTTGGCCAATGATGCAGAAGGATCAGCCTGTGGTGGGTCACTTGTCTCCAACATGGTCATTCTCACAGCTGCTCACTGTGTCACATACATGTGAGCAGTCCAAACATCAGCAGCTGTCATATCACCAGTAACACTGGCATCTGACCTCTCATATGCAGAAGGATATGCAGTGACTGTTGCTGGATGGGGAATCACTGAAGCAGGCAGTGAGATTTATTTTCATGACTTTTTAGTGATGTTCATAAATTTGATTCAACAGTCATATGTCATATGCAAGGAATATTTTAGATAAAAAGTTTGATGTTCCTGATGTACAGTACTCAGCTGGTATAAAAACTTTTTTAATATCCAATGATACCATCTCTAAAAATGAACATTTCAGATAAAGAATTTGATATACTCTATATATATATATATATATATA
>CAJPEX010006500.1:0-12420 GCA_905338405.1 Notodromas monacha | reverse complement strand
ACAGGATGGGCAGGAGTTAACTGGAGGGATTTTCTTGGCTCTGCTCACTGACTGGGGAGCCCAGACCGGCCGGGGCTTCCTTGACACTTGACAAGACCCTTCACAAAGTTAACCCAATTTCATCCTCAAACCCTTCATGAGGGCTGCATTCCAGAAATTCAACAATTTTCTAGTTTAAAAAAAAAAAACATGATGAGTCCTCACCTGAAATGCAAACAGCCAAGCAATTCATTTTGCAATGAGACAACATGGGTATATTCAAGTCTTATTTTATCCTCAAAAAGGAATTGATCATTGCAATCTTGCCAAGCAGAAAAAATCAAGGATTTTCCCGTAAAATATTCATTTTATAAATACATTATATTGGGTTCATTGGTCTATGATGATGACTTCCTTGATTGATTTTGATGGTCTATCCTGGGCCTTTTTTTTATGGCAGTGCACAAAATAAAAGATAACAATTTTTCCTTTTTTTGCAAAATCAAGCCTGAAAATATTGGGTTTGCTATAGTCCCATGATCTGTTCAGAGCTGTCTCTGAAATTGCCTTTGTCTTCTTCTTCTATGATGGGACACAAGTTTAAAATTCAAGATAAATCTTATTTTGATTTTTTTTTAAATATGTGAATACAAACTTTGAAAATGAAAATCATCAATTCCCACAATTATTCATAACAATGTTTCTGGAAATATATTTTACTGTACTTATAATTCAAACTCTCTTATAAGCCCAAAACCTCTTCAAGTTAAATTTATTCTGAATCACTGCTGCCCACTCCCTTTATTGAGACAAATGCATTTTGAACTTCCCTAAATCAAAACTTTTTAACTAACTCAACCTTTCTTAACCTCATATTGTACAGAATTTGTGTTAATAAACTTGAGCTTTAGAACACTTGACCCAAAAATCAATGAAAGCTGGTGCAAATTATTGTTTTGAAGCTTATGATAAGGCCTTATAGGCACCTTCCATTATTTCGGATATCCAAGAATAATGAATGCTTTTAAAAATCAGGCGAGAAAATTATTATCTTGGTCCAATAAAAAAATTTTCGGCCAGGTTGTGTTACTCAAAAACTCCCTCCATCAAAACTGCTCTGAGTCACTTTACCCACTTCATTCAATTTAGACTTGGAGAGGTTCTACTGCAAAATATAAAGCATTTTATGGATAAAAAATTACAATTAAATGCATTGAAGTCATATATTCTCTACCTCAAAGAGCTCAGTTGTATCATAAGGACTGATTTATAATGAAAAGGAAGGAATCCCATGGATCTTAATTCATACGAAAGGCCTGAAAAACACTCCCTGTTCATTACAACTATTCTAAAAACACAAGCTTGATGAAGGCTGATGAGGAACTATAGGCATATACAGTACAGCTGTACTCATCAGGGCCAGGTCAGCGTCAACACAATAACCTTGTCCAATTATACTTCCCACAACACCTGGGGTCACTACTTATCGAACTTTTTTTTTCAACTTGGGTCAGATCCATTTTCAGGTGACCTTGCTGATTACCAGGACAATAAGGATCAGTCATGCATGAGTTATTTCTGAACACAACATGTCAATTATAGCCCTGATCCAATTGAGTCTTGACATTTTTATTTTTACCTGCATTTCACATGAAAACCCAGCAGAACAGAATTATTATATTTTTAATATCAATCAATCTTTGTTCAAAACCTACTGCGTGTCCTCAAGTGATACAGAAACTGGGGAAAATATTCTTCAATCTTTGACTACTCAATATAAAAAAAATTTGACACCTCACGTCGGATAAGAACACCAAGCTATGCTTCTTAAATCGAATTTCAGGCGGAAGTAAAGTTATTTCTGAACTTCTCATTAAATATACTGTACTAGACTACCTGGTAATTTATTTATTTATTTTAATTTTTTTGGCATTGGAGATTCGTAAAATTGGGTTCATAAACTTCGTGGAGACACTCGTTTCGGGTCTTCTGTGTAAGTATACAGTATATTTGAGAACCCCCCAAGGTCTCGCACAGACAGAATAACCGAACCCACGCACCGACGTGGCACAAAAAACCCGACACTGACGTTGCGGACTACGAGACCTCGTCTCTCCGGGTTCTGGGTTCTGGGTTCCCGGCTCGTTTCAATGCACGCAGGCACTCTTTACAATTCGTCCAGCAGACATTCCAGCATGACGAAAAAGTGAGGTCACCGCATCTCAGCGTCGGGAGCAGGGAACTGGAATTCCAGGTCAAACGTTTTTTTTTTCTAAATTTAAGGAAAATATAATTTATTAATTGGAGCCAGTAGCAAACAATATTCGAATTATCACAGCAGCCTCATCAAGAACTAATCCTTATTTATTTATTTAATCATTTACATCACAGCAGTGTTCTCAACGTGTGGCCCACAGACAAATGTTTTTTTTTTTGCTGATTCGTGGGAAATTTTCTTCAGCATAAGACATTTATCAAAACTAACAATTAATTTTGTTATCTTAATATGACATTTTGGAAAGACATTGGCAGTCAAAACTATCTGATGAAAAATTAAAAGTTGGATTTTCTTCTATACTAACACTTCAGACAAATTTTCACCTGCCAAAATTAATTATTTTAATTTTTCATTCCGAGAAACCTTCCTTCAAGCCCATCTTTCTAATATATTCAAGACATGCCACTATGTAGCTATGCTTCATTATTTCTTAACTTAATTTTTAAAAAAAGCAGAAACTTTTAAAATGTGTATCTGCCATAAAATCTTTCAAATAAAACATGTTTGAGCCTGAAAAAATGTAAGAAACTTTGCCAATCCACAGCAAATTTTTTGTAGGAATATTACCATTAATTTGCCGGTCCAAAAAGGTTGGGGAACAGTGCATGACAGGACAGTTATGAGTCTGGAAATATCAATTTATCCTATTGAAAAGGAAAGGAGCTTTTAATTATTTGGTCTGGACAAAGGAACGCTTACAAAACCGGTTATTGAAATATTATTGGCACATAAATAAATTATTTCCAGTCTTTTGTTAACCGTGTCAAAAGAGCATGCAAAATATATAAAACGGTCAGGAAAACAAACTGATTATAATGCGTAATTTTGCATACGCTTGCGTCAAATTGTACCACCTGTTGGCGCAAATTTCAGACCTTTCTTTCTCTTTTTCCTGATGAGTGTCATGTGAAAAGATAAATTTTTGCAGAACTTCACATGTTCAAAAAAATTTCCTAACCTCAAGCATTTTTGAATTTCAGAAAAAAAAGAGACTAAAACATCCTGATTAATTAAATTAGTATCAATTCCATACTAATATTTTGGTGAAGTTCATACGCTTGTGAATTATATTAAGAATGCTTTGTGAGCACCTGCTGAATGCAGGGAATAATTCCATATTCAATTAGAACTTGAATAAATCATGCTTTGAATAACATAACTTCCGGATAATAAAACTATTTTTGGGATGGATCAAATTAGCTTTCTGGTGAAGGATGATCTCTTGTGTTTTCAAATTTTAATGCAGTTGTGCCTTGCAATAAAGTCAAAATACAGTAAAATCTCGTTTAGAAGTATGCTTAACACGACATTGAATTTCCTGTACCTCTGTCCNAAGTCCACCTGTATGAGGAATCATTCTGATCTGGAAATGGTAAAGCAATTACCTTTTCTGATCCAGACTTCCGAAATGAAATTGGCAAGTTTTCATCATTTCACAAGACTTTTCAAGTTCAACAATACCTCTTCTGTTCATCTTTCAAAATATTGTTATTCTAACTTTTCTAAGTTGTCAGAAGTTCTATAAAAGCAAATACAAATGCGTTGAATATCTTCTATATATGCAGAGATAATTTACCCCATTCTGAAATTATCCATCAGGACAAATGTATGTCAAGAAGTGATTAATTCTTATGGCCTGGGTGAAAGAGTATTATGTTTCTTGTACAACCATCTGCAACCAAGAACATACTAGCAATGAATGCATAAGAAGTCTTTGGACACTCTTTTATAGATTCCAAGTATCAGACAGGACAAGGTGCAAGACCAGGCATAAGCATTAATGAAACCAGGGTGGCCAAAAGGTAGGTGACCAATGACCAGACACCATTGAGCAACTTATTGGTTGCTATCCATACATTGTTGGAGAAATATTGGAATGCATGCATAGTATTATTAATGTATGGCAGGACATAAAAAATCAAGTGATGACAATGTACAACAGTTGCAGCAGAGAATAAAATTTTAAATATCAGACAGAACTACACTTGAAGTGAAACATGCTGCTTAATATAATGCTCAAAAGTCAAAACCATACTTGAATCAATATTCAGTACTGCATTGTATATCAGAGCAACGGTCTTGAATCTGAAATCTCAAATTACCCAGAAAAATATCAGCTTTCAAATTTTATAGCAGTGAAACATTGTAATCTGATAGCCCATGAATTTCAAGGATTGAGGCATGTTCATCGACTGGCGATGGAAATATAGGAATGTTATTTTTGTTATTTGTCTATGCAGTGCTTTAAAAATCATAATTGAATTTTTCCATTAAGCATCAAGTAAATAAAACCATGCAGTCTAAGAATCTCAATATCGGAACTTCATGTTTTTCTTCTTTTAAAATAATATAGAATTATTTTTCCATTTCCTGGACGCGAAACTTTATTCACGTGAATGGAAAAAAATGAACCAATACCAACATTCCTTTTTTAATCAAACTGTGAAAAAATAACCGATTGTACAAAGCAACGGGACACACGCTTTAAAACTTCAATCTGCATGATATTCAAAATGAAATTTTATTCAAGGCTTGCAATGTACAGTTGTCCGCCTGTTTCAAAATAAGAAACTTGATCGTTTCAAAAATACCGTGCGTGATCTTTCCGGGATGTTTTCCACGAATTCTTCAAGATTTTTGAAGATGTAGGAAAGATCAGAAAAGATGGAATAAAAGGCGCAAACAGAACACGGTGTAAGAATACATAAGAGCAAGAGTGTATACGAACTAGGTCACATCAGAGCTTTGAAAAAGTCGGCCAATATATACTCATGGCTAACCCTGCCCTGAATAAAACAAACCCCCCTTGACATTATTCTCTCATTTCTTTTCAAGCTTTCTCGCGTCTTTTAGTGATATGTATGGTGCTTACCCATTTGACAAACAGTTTTGGATATACTGTACATATACATTGATAGGAAAATTGATTGATAAAATATGCTGTATTTGCCACTTGTCAGTGTTCACAAGGATCAAAACATTTTGCCACATGTCCCCTCCCACAAACACACATCCCTTGAAAAATAAGAATAGAAAGTATAAAAAAAAGAACAAAATGTACATCACAGTATTGTATATCAACAAATGCATGAATTTTTTGATTAGGTCCTTCTTTGCCAAATACGCACCACACTCAAAAATTTTAGATCTGGAAATTAATCAAGGTTGTATAAAGAGAATACAATGGGGTCCTGAGATGTGGACAAAATTGGACCTTGTCCCTATGTCAGAATGTCTGCATGTTGGATCACATTTTCCCATAAACTTCAATGGGAGCATGTTCAACTGGTTACCCTGTTTGTCAAAAATTTGCAAGAAGTCCTGCCCTCCAAAAAAACTGTACCTTAACTTCAGAAAATAACTGTGCAGCAGGAAACCATACCCAATATTTACCATATTGATGCCAAAAGGGAGCCCAAAATGCAAGGAAAATTATTGCATGTCTTAAATTAATGTGCACAGGTCATGAAAATACTGTACCCCTAAAATAGAAGAAACACAAAATTAACCTTTTTTTATACTAATATAATAAATGAATTTAATGTTTAAGATTTATTATTTCAATTGTAGTGAATATACATATAGCTGAATTTGTTCAAGAGGATACAATTTATTGAAGAAATAAACATATATAACTCTTTTTGAAGTTTTTGCAGCATCTGTATTTCTAGACATTGTCAAGATTTGAGGTCAAACTCTTGAAGTTTCAAGTGTTCCTAAATTTAATTGTGCATGCGATGGGGGTGTCCATTTCTCGGAGTCCCACTTTATGCTCTCTGAAAGTTCACCCCAATTTCAATGCTGTGCACCCCATTAATTTCCGAAGTGTAAAATTTCAAAATTTAACAAGTTTTAGAGGGAATTAGGAGTTGCATTAGTACATTTTTGCCATGGAAATTGTCAATGCCAAAAAAATTTGCAGTAAGAGCCTCTTTCCGCATCCTTGAGAACTTTTGGATGCAGTTCTTTTGTGGAGGGAGTAATTCATTGAGCAGAGACCCACGTTATTCCTGACGATCATTTTCATCCAAAGAAGGAAAAAGGTTTGGAAACCATTTCAAGAAATTTATATTTTTGTAAAACCCTGAAGTTTCTGAGTAGCATATGTTTCTCATCGCTGTTTTTGCTGGGTGTTGGATTCTGATGTAGTTACATGCTTAAAATCACAATGAAAGTTTTGAGCAATGAGAAACAATAAACACCATTTGCAGAAGATGAGAAGAGGTTTTATTCTGATGTTGGAGTAATTATGGATACACAGAATTCCAATTTCCTTATTGCCAGTGTATAAATAAGACATGACCTGAATATATGCAGGGTATAAAAAAGGTAAAACAGCTTGTAGAAAGACACACACACACACACACACTCATCATTATCAGACACTTTGTTTTCAACAGCAGGTTGTTCCAATTATGCTGTTGGAGGGAGACCCATGCACAGAAGGGTAAGCTTCAGCTTCATCATCATCATCAGCAGAGCTTGTTATTGCTGAATGGGACCAAACCCTGGTTATTCTGAAGTTGCACATCCAGGCCAGCCTTGAGGGTGCCAATTCGGCCATTAATGGCTGCCACTTCGCGCTGAGCTGCCTTTGCGGCTTCCAGCAACTTTTGCAGTCTGTCTGAGTGGAGCTTGTTTGTGCGGCTGTGGTTGGTGTTGTCATCCCTGAAGTTCTTCAAGAGGTGGGACTTTTCCCTCAACTTCAACTCCAAGTCCCCACACTCAGTCTCCCTCTCTGGGATCATAATTTAGGATGGAATGAAAATCTGAAATGCAGCTTGGACATGAACATTGAATACAGTGGGCCCCCAACTTACAACGGGCCCATGTTACATTGATTTCAACATACGACGCTTTTACCCCCAACTTACGTCAGGGTTTCATGTTTCAACATAACTATAATAAAAATTGTATTACAAAAAACTCCCAGAGACCTGAAATAATTTTATAACAATGAGATCCATGGTATTTTGGGCATGTGGGACTAAAATTTTGTGGGAAACGGATAGCAGATGCAAGTACAATACTTCCACAACAGATGCATGAAGAAATGCCCAAATTTTCAATTTGTTTTGATGAAATGATAAAGAAAGTTTAAAAAGTGAAATGCTATTCTACTCTTATTTCAAAGATTTGATTTTTAACATCTTTTAAAAATATACTTATTTCACTGAGGTATAAACCAAAAATTTCTGACAAAAAGTTGAAATATGAAGGTAAATTTAGTTTAATATTCTTTTTATGGAACAAATTAATTTTTTTATAATGTAACCTTAAGGGAAATAGGGTTTCAACTTATGACAGCCCCATGTTACAATGTTCATCCTGGAACGGATTGATGACGTAAGATGGGGGCCCACTGTAATACAGGTGCACTCTCCTGACCACAACCTTGTCTACCATCAAAGATGTGCCAGCAATCAAAGAATGCATACATTTGTGTGTAATGTGATGCATATTTGGGGTTTCATTCATTTTTGAATGTATGTGTATGTGGGGGATAGGGCAAAGGCTTTTATCCTCCATAATGCTGGCAATGAGCCACAAAGAAAGCCTGTTCATCAATCAATCAACCACAATTTTCTCTGCACAAAGTTTTTCCCTGAGGTCCCACAGAGTTCTTTCCCCTTTTTATGGGACAGTGTTACCCAACTTTTTTGAGCCTGTGTGGAACTGAAAACTTCCATAAAATTTTTTGCAGGCCAGCAAATGCCAGAAAATTTCTGCCTACTGGCAAAGTTTCATAAAATGTTTGCAGACTCAGAAAAGTTCTGTTCAAAAGGCCTCATTGCATGCATTAAAGATGTTCACTTGAAAAAATCAAGTTAGGAACCAATGACATAGCTATGGGTAAATGTCTTAGAAAAATTGGAAAGGTGGGCTTGAAGAAAGGTTTCTCAGAATGCAAAAATTGCTTATTGGTTTATTTCAGTAGGTGAAAATATTTCTGAAGTGTTCTTAGGAGGAAATCCAACTTTTATTCTGTATCAGACAAATTCAATTGTCATTGTCTTTTTAAAATTGCAATCACACTTCATTGAAACTCTTGATAAATTTATTATGTTGCAGAAAATTTCCTTGCTGACCAGCAAAATACTTCTGTGGACCTTGGCTGGTCCATACACCATGGATTAGGAAACACTATTCATGGGATTCTCTGCAACAAAATTCTGGTTAGATTGAATTTTTCTGGTCTTGTGAATTTTTTGTAAAGAGCCTGTATGCTGTACACTGGCTTGGAAATGAGAATTCTAAGATCCAGTGGGCTCTTGGAAAAAAGTATATCTCCCTGTATTATGTATTTCAGATGGAATGTTTGTAAGCAGGACTGGAATTATGTCAATCCCTGCTGCCTTCGGGACACCCAGTATATTCCCTTAAAATGTTTTTAAGATGGTGCAGAAACTTTAGAAATGCCAATTGTTTTCAAGTGGGATATTTTTCAGCCAAGATCCTATGTCATTTTTACCACAATTTTCTTTTCTGTATCTTCCCTTTTAGAAGATCTTGGGAGCAGCAATTTTTTTGCTGGTGAGTACTGTACATATTAGCAAAGACCCAACTGTACACAGTGGGCCACTTGTTCAGCTAACCAAATCCATTCCAGGAGGACATTAGTTGACTGAGTACCTGGCTTTCTCATAAGTTAATTGAGAGACAAAATTATCCGTTTTGGCCAACCAAGCCTCACATCTATTACCAATTAATTTATGTACCTTCTCCATATCTTCTCATCCCAATTTTTGTTATGTTATCCTAGTTCCAATTTCAGTAGTGGAAAATATGTAGTTTCAGTTGTGGCAAATACCCACTATGGCATATATGTGGTTTCACCCACTGAAATAAATTTCAATTTTTCATTCTGAGAAACCTTTCTTCAAGCCTATCTTTATAATTTTTTGAAAAAATTCACCTATACTTATGTCATTGGTTCTTGGCTTGATTTTTTTAAAGTAAACTTTTTAGTTTTATAAAATTTTAGGCCCAAATTCTGCACATTACTTTTGTCAAGTTTGTTGACCAGGTGCTGACAATTGTTACACAAAGAGTATTATTAACTTGGTCCTTTGGTGGGCAAAAGGTCAGTTCATATGTGAGACAAAGTATCAGTAAGGCCATCTTCAAAAGGTGAAAATCATATAACAGTAAAGATTCTACTAGAAAGTTGCTGTCTGTAAATAAATATGTATCCACTGTTGGTTGCATTTTATATTACAGTTCATTGAACTAAAACTCATACAGAAACAGGCTGAAGACCTTGTGCTTTAAATAAACTTTTACTGCTGCTTTGTCTTCAATATTGGGGATGGGTGGGTGTATGCAACATATGCATAGGATGTCCAGTTTTTATTTTGTAGTGTGTGTTCTCTTTTGTTTTTGTCATTGGTTTATGCTTTGTTTCATGCTTTGAAGTGATTGAATGTATTTTGGGGGAGTTGGGTTGGGTGGGGAGGGGGTTTGGATGCAGGAGTTTTGGTTGTACCTTGTGAACGCTGAAAAGTGGCAAATAAAGTTTTCTGTTCATTCATTCATTCATTCATATTACAGTATATATTGATAAACTGGCCATCAGATATTCAATGAACCATCCCTTGCCATGTTCCTCAGAGACTGACAACAAAATGGTAAAAAAAATATTTAAAATAAGAGTGCAGTAACATCACAAATTTCTGTTTGAAATTTGAAAGCTCACTCACCAGCAAGACGTTCTCTAGCTCTCAAGATGGCACCATTCATGGCTTTGACAGCAGCATTCTGAAAATTGACAAGAAAAGATGAATGCACACTTGAAGACATTAGTGAAACTGTGTCTTTAGATCATGTATCTCACCTTCTCATCTACTTTTTGCAGTAGTTTCCGGAGAACGTCTTCCTTCTCCTTGATCGATCTTACAATGTTATCCTGAAAAAAAGCCACGCTTATTTATTGTAGGTCATTAAAATCAATGACATTCTGCATACTGAAATAATCAGTAACATTTGTTTCTTTCAATCATGCCAAATGTCTGATTCTTGAAGTTTTGTATATTAAAACTTCAGAAAATTTCCCTGATGTTTACAAATAGAAACATGTCCAAACCTTCAAGAAAATGGAAAGCTTTTATTGTTCATCTCTTGAACAAATACTGTGCAGCCATTATTCATTATCATAAAATTGCAAGATTGAGCTTTATATAAATTCACTTCAGTTCATTATCCAAAACAGGCTCATTATGTGTTTTTCTTTTCTGGGTATTTTAATTATGTGAGCTTAAGTATGGAAAGACTTGTGTTTTTTTGGGCTCCTTTCCATGTCAAAAATCAGAATGTGTGGCTTTCTTCATCAGTAGTGTTATTTTCTGTACAGTATTTTGAAGTTCAGGAAAATTATTTTTTCACTTTTGGAGGCTTGTTTATATTTTTTTTATGAATAAGAGAAGAAGCAGTCAATTTTTGTTGAGAGTCGAAAGCAATCGAAAGTAAAACTTGAAAAAAAATCATTGTAAAAATTAAAACTGGCAATATTTTTAGTGAGCATTGTGCGCTGATAGACGCCATATTTGAAATTTCAAAATGCATCTCCAATAAAGGAGGGTGTAATATTTGTGAAAAATGATGTAAATAGAGTTTCAATGATTAAATATTGTTACTTTGGCAGTGGTGAGGTCGATGACTTTGCGCTTGAGGCCGCTGAGCGGATCAACGGGCGCCACGTTGCCGGCGGGTACGTTGAGCGGGCCAAAGCGGCGCCTGGGACTGGGACACACCATCAAGTTCTTATTGAGGAGTGGGCCATCGTTCACCTTGCCGATATTGTTCATGGCGGGCTCCATTATGGCGTCGTTGAGCAAATGGCTGCCCTTTGCAGCTTTGTTGCTGGAGCGTCTGTTGCCATCATTTGGCCTGCTTTCAAACAGCTGGGAATCACTGACTCGAGATGAAAAAAAAATTTTTTCAGGAAAAATACTCCTCGAAAATGCAGTTCCAATACATTCATGTGACACAAAAAGAAACCTTCCTTCCAGGTGCTTCTCAAAACATAACTTTTTTTCTTGCTGTTCTCTTTCCTAATATGTCAAGAAAACAATAGCCAAGAGGCCTTAGAAAATTCAATTTACTCAAGTTCAAGAGGAAAAGCCTTTGAGTAAGACACGTATTTAACGCAAATACAGTCAAATCTTTATAAGACGTCACCCATTTGTCCAGAGCAATTTTGGCAGATTATCAAATATTTCATTTTAAATTATTTGATCAAAAATACTTGATTTTACTCCAAAAGTCATAGAAATACAGGTTTTCTAGAAACTTCAGTAAATTTCCAAAGAGTATTGCTGTGATCAATGGGTTACTCTTTTGGAAAATTCATTTTGCTGCATCAATTTATTCAAATTTTAAAATTAGGTAAATATATTGTTCAAATTAAAAAAAGATCATTATTTTTTCTTTTTACAAATGCAAGAACCTTGACAGAAATAAAAATTCCAAAACAATGTTAGCGTTGTAACAGAGACAAAACCAACAGGAAACAGCCCTTTTGTTTCATCACTGATACTGGCAGATGGTGGTAGGTGTCTTATCAAGGTTTTCTATAGAATTCAACATTGAGGAGATTTGATACATTAAAAATTTTGTCAGTTGCCAAGGGTGGCGCTTTATTGGGGGCATCTTAACCCTTGGACAGCGGAGGGTTCCTTCCCATTGCTGGCCAAAATTGGATTATTATTGTATCCTGGGGGTGTTTTCAGTTTTCTGAAGGTCAGAACAGCCCTTCCAGGTGGGCTGAGGCAAAGTCAGAATTAATCCAAGAAAATCCTGTTGCTTAACATAGCATTTTTTATATTTTCCTGCAAAATATTTCTGTGGAAAAAGAAGAAAACATTGGGATTTTTCCAGACTTTGTCCTCCTTGCTTGCTGTTGTCAATTTTTTCTTCTCTTCCCTGAGGTGAAACAAAATTTTGCGAAAATAGTCCAACTTTGCCGCCCAAGGGTTAACAGGGCTTGACTGTAGTTGCCAAAGGAATTCAGGCAGGGACTTGAAAAGAAACTTCACTTATTGGGGAGGTTGCTGGAGTTATCCAGGTTCACCTTCATTTAATGAGTGTTGGAAAGCTAACTGAGGCAAGCAGTTGATTTCTAATCTCATCTTTAATCCACCAGCCCAACAAAACAAGGAAGTACA
>CAJPEX010006499.1:0-10737 GCA_905338405.1 Notodromas monacha | reverse complement strand
AAAGGCCACAGAAGAGTAAACGCAGTTGGAAGGAAAACTCAGAGATAATATCACAATTTTGTAATATACGGGATTTTTTTACCTACGGGATTTTTGGACCCTGCAAGATTTTTTGGCCTGCAGGATTATTGGCCTCACGGGGGTTTTGGGCCACAGGACTTTTTCTCCTACGGTATTTTCTCCTGCACCCGTTAAACTATAGGGTGGCACTCACCCCAGCTGCAATCCAGTTGAATAGAGAGTTTTATTCCAAAACCTGAGTTATAAATAATTGTCTTCAATACCCTGTAGTTTCATTTGGTAAATTCCCAACATATCTGATATGAATGAATGAACAGAAAACTTTATTTACCGCTTTTCAGCGTTCACAAGGCATAACCAGAACTCCCAAATCCAAACCCATTCCCCACCCAACCCAACTCCCCCAAATACATTCAATCACTGCAAAGCATGAAACAAAGCACAAACAAATGACAAAAATAAAAGAGAACACACTCCACAAAATAAAACTGGACATCCTACACCCACCCATCCCCAATATTGAAGGCAATACTGATATATCTGATATATTACGCCCTTTTGTGGTATATTTCTTCAGATTGATTTCAGAGCAGATTATTATTTTTTTCTTGTTACATGAGTCAATACATTTTCCTGGAAAAATTCACATGCAAATTTTTTATTTTTCCTTTTATTTTCTTTGTGGAATTTCCTTATCCATTCAAAGAACCCTTTACCTTTGAAGAGGAAAGTCACTATAATAAGGTTAGTTCATGGATGGTTCAATAGGCTTTTGGATTGATTACTTCAAAAATAATATAACAAGCTAGCTGTTGTTTTGTCAATTTGGCTTCAGTTACTTTGGCTTGCTTCTGGCAATAATGTGGCGCTTTTATAAGATTTGAAAGATGAGAAAAAATCAAGTTATTTTTTAGATAAATTGTTGCCGCTCAAATGTGTGATTGTGAATTTTTTTGCATTATACCTTGAATGAAGGCATCTAAAAGTGTTTGGCATTATTTTATGAATATAACTGAATAGCACTGCGACATCTTAAACCTTTGAATAACGCTCAATCTGAACTTAACACCTCGTCGTCCTTTTAATAAGTTAAAACCCCGTAAACTTTTATAAAGAACTTATAAAAAGGCAAACCAAGTTCCCTTTCTCGAAGTCTGCGTCTTTTTTTTGTGGATTAGGTACAGTAAGTTTCTCTTCTTTATTTTGCATACTTTTTATTTATTCGAAAGCACTCCAAGTACAGCTTCCAGTGGGACGTGGACGACAACTTTTCGCACCGAGAAGGTCGGGACGGGGTCAACACAGAAGGGGAATATCGGGTCATGTTGCCGGACGGAAGACTGCAAATCGTGTCCTACGATGCTGACGAGAACGGATACAGGGCCAAAGTGACTTACAATTCGACAGGCAGGCATCCCACGGACTACAGCAGTACTGCGACAGGTACTCGTCGCAATTATGGGCGACAGAGGATCCCGAACTCATTCGGGGTTCGTGGGTTCTACAGCAAGAACCCGGGTGATGGGATGATATTCACCAGGCAAACAGCCTCAGCAGTGGTGGTGAGCACGACGATTTATTAAACAAAGGAAGGAGAAGAATCTTTAAAAAAAAAAAGAGAGCGAAAGAAATTGAATTCTCTGTTTTAAAAAACAATCTTTGACGCATTTATCATCGAAAGCATCTTGATTTTTGGATGATGTGAATTCAGTTCTTCAAACGGGTTTATGATACAATATTCGACCAACTGCGCTTTTTAAAAGATGCTATGATTGAGAAGCTTCCAATTTTTGCAGTTCAATGAGGAAACTTAGGGTCACGCAATATGATAACTACAAATTATTATGCACTCGTGAAACACGTTTAAAATCACTATTTGATTTGGCATATTTTTATACTTTGGGATATAGGATTTTAAAATTCTTGAGAGATGTTCAGACTTGCTGGAAAAATTCCATTCAAATTCATCCTAACACTAAATAACGGCTTTTAACATACATTTTATTGTTCTAGAATTGAAGTCAAAGTGAAAAATCCGAATCTTAATTGGCGACCGGAAATTTTTCAATCGGAGATGGTTCTATGAACGCATATTCTGCTGTTTTCTTTCAATTTGAAATTATTTTTCTCTTTAGTAATTGAATGTTCGTATCTTTGTTTTATCGCAGAAGCATAAACCTCAAGTAGTTTCAAATTACAATGAGGCCATTGCAAACACGAGGAAGCACATCCAACAATACAGGCATTCCGTGACCCATGAAGACCAAGAAGAGGTCAAGGAACAATCCAGCAACAAGCAGCACATGATACAAACCAACCAGGTGACATCAAATCAAGAGTCACCCAATAATGTCCTGGACCTGGGATTTGCCCAAGTTGTGGTCAGTACACAAGCAAGTGTCCATGTGGACTCTGAATACCAAAAGAAGTATGGCATAGAGTCCTCACCTTCTTACAATGTACCAACAACTACAACAGAACCCAGTATTGGGGTTTGGATTGCACCCAAGGGACAGAAGTCTTACAGTGCACCTATTCAGAGTTTTGCGCAGGCAAATGTGCAGCAACCTGCTGGTCAACATTTTCACCAGCAACAAGGATACTCCAGACCATCCCAACAAGTAGTAACAATTCAGGATGACTCATCAAGTGAGGAAGTTGGTCCAGCTCCAGAAAAACCAGCTCTAACAACATCTTACAGGCCTGTGAATGTAAACTCCAGATTTTCCTCCACATTGCCAGAATATTCCACAGTTGCTAAAAATCCATTGCTGCCAATAGTTCAGCAGAGTTACCCTCAAGCAAACATTCCCAATTCTTCCAGAGCAAGAGGAAGACCAGGAAATGTGTATTTTAGCTTTCATGCTAGAAAACATGCAGATCAAGTGCATAATCACCATCATCAGTCTTCTCAACATCACAAATTACATGAGACATCAGCTTCAACTTACTTTGATGAGCAGGAAGCAGGACCTTTGTACACAAGTGGGAACCCATTGCTTGTAAACTCTCACAACAACAAGGGTGACAGTAATCATTACATCAAGAATTCATCTGAGGAACAAAGTCAACATCAAATCAATTTTCAGACAAAATACCATGCTGATGTTCCTTCTGCATCAGCTCCAATTACTTATGCTCCCACAAGGTCGCAGCCATTGGCTGTAATGTCAGTGCCCCAGATGCACAAACTGTCTCATCACAGAGCTTCTCAATTTACCCAGGAACTAAGTGCAAAAACTCATTCATCCGCTGAGATCAATCAAGACCTTCCAGTTCAAACCAAAGCTACCATTTCTAGACCTCCAGGGCTCCCCAACCGTTCCAGGTTTACCAAGGACATAGACTTATATTCTCAACCAACCTATGACATACCATACCAGCAGCAGCATGCACCTGGCTCTTCTGCAAGATCACTCAACACCTATGCAAGGGCACCTGTCAGAAGGCCATCTTGGACATCAGTGAACAGTGGGCCTCATCAGAACTATGGCAAGACAGTCCAAACCTTGTCACATGGAAACAGGTACTCATCAGGGTATGTCCAGCATGGAACCTCATGTCCCAACTGCTATCAAGCACCTAAAAGGCGTCCTTACCACCGCCCAATCACTAAACCAGTGCACACATACAACTCTGGTAGTTTCCAGAGGATAGTTGGAGGGCGTCCAGTCATTTACTACACCAGAGAGGCCCATCATCACAACAGGTATGCCAAGGTTCACAACCAGTATGCTGATGCATATGACCATAGACAAGCTGTGGTGGGTCAGCATCATGCTCATAGAGCCCATGTGAGTCATAGGCCAAGTTACCAGCATGTTGGACATCAGTATTCCCCTGCTTTTGGTGCAAAGGCACAAGCAAGTGCCCATGCTGGGATGAGTGGTGATGCACAAGCCAGTGCTGTGGCTCATGCTGTTGGCATGGGTAATGCTCAGGCATCTGCAACAGCAGCCCATGGATGGAGATGATGGTGCAATTTTTACTCAAAAGTCAAATTATTTTTATGAATGCCATTGTATTGCAACTTGGTGCATTTTTTTCAAACACATCATGTGACTGGTATTAATATGCGTGGACGGTTGTGATTTATGTCCAAATTTTGATCAGAAATATACACTGTACATTGCTTCAGTTCAAAGTATTTCAAGTCACTATTCGCATCAATTATTTCAAGTCACTAAGTGCAAAAGTTTCTTCTATATTATCTGAAGATGATTCTTGCAGTGTTGAGATATTTGAAGTTGACAATGTAGCTCATGCAAATGGGACAGCAATTCCTTGTAAGAAGAAAGTGGAATTTTTTATTTATTTAGAAGAGATTTCTGTCCAAGTTCAGCGCTTGATGAGTGTACACCAAGCAGATTCTTCTCACTAGAAATCTCTTTGTACTGGAATTTCCCTGCTCGCAGTTCCTCGAGAAAATTATCCTTCAATTATATCGACTTGTGTCCTGAACCTGCTTCGCAAAAATTTTCAGGGGAGAAAAAAGAGCGGCAAAGCGCTCGAATTTTGGTACGTTCTGGACTAATGTTCCGGAAGTATTCGGAAAGACGAAGAAAATTATAAAAACAGTGCAAATAATACTGTAGTTTTGCATATTTTTGTTTTTTTCAAGTTTTGAAATTTAGATAGCTAAAATACCGTGATATGTATGATGAAAGCTGAAGAGAAGGAATCAATCGTGATCAAGACTTGCTGATTTTTAAAATAGTGCAGTACCACTTGAAATTCAGCACATATCAAATGACCTTTCACTGTTGCTCCCAAATGAATTTGTTGAGGTTGGAAACGGTAATCGGCTGTCCATATCATCATCAGGAATCGTCCTCATTTGAACCCGACGCATCTGGTATTCGTCTCATCGTGCGCTGCACAGGAGCGACATCTTGACACATTTGAAGTAATCATGCGTGAGATACTCTTTCCTTGTGCAACTACGAGGCGTTCCTTTCTTCTCCGACCAGAGCTCTTCTAATTTCTATTGAACTGCTGATCTCATGACACAGATGGCGCCAGCTCTGAAAGACATGTATAAAATCAGGGTTAATGAGTTGCTGGCCCAAGTGGCCATCGCAGTAGAAGGTGGGCTGGCCTTCTGGGCCACCCTCCTGGCCTGCAGTTGGAGTAATACCTCGCTGAAGTGATCAAGTTCTTGGGAGAACTTCTATGGCTGAGCTATTGTAGGGAATTAATAGGTGTTCTCATGCTTTTCTCTAAATTAGTGGAATAGAGTTTCGCTTTTAACGAATAATATATTGCAAAGAATCCGTTTTTCTACCACTGCCCAATAAATGGCCAAATTATTAATTTAATTTCGTTTCACCAAATATTTGTTTATGACGAAGCTTTTTCGATCGAGGTCTCAAATGCTTCTTTGTGACGAGATTTTACTTTATAATTTATGAAGTTATTATACTAAATTCGCTGAACTTAAATCAGCATTGTTTATCTTATTTTAAAACAATTATTTGGGAAATGCATAGCACATCACTGTAGCAATTTGTATAAACATTTTCATTCAAAAAACAAGCATTTTTTGGCATGCATGAAAATTCCAACTCAAAAAAGACCGAACCAATTCAAGGAAAAGAAAGGTGATCTGCTGTGATTAAAATGAAAGATCTAATTTCCGTTACTTATTTTAGAATTTTGGCAACTAACCAGCTCAAGTGTTATTGTATATATATACTGATGTACATATTATTAAAATATGTTTAATAACTCAACCACACCTGATTTTTGGGTAGGAACGATTTTAAAATATTTTAAGGGTGCATTTTGAGAAATAACCTCATGGGCTTATAAGTGTTACAAGTATAGGTGTAAATTTGTACATGCATGCATACATATTATCCACAGTAATCTGCAGCAACTAATACAATTATATAACTGATTGAATATTGAAAAAGAAAATTCAGATTCTTTGAGCCAGTCTTTAATTTTAAAATCCATTCTCTGTGAAAATTACCAAGAGAAAACCAAACTGTGAATAAGTTTCTGCANCATTTCTAGACCTCCAGGGTTCCCCAACCGTTCCAGGTTTACCAAGGACATAGACTTATATTCTCAACCAACCTATGACATACCATACCAGCAGCAGCATGCACCTGGCTCTTCAGCAAGATCACTCAACACCTATGCAAGGGCACCTGTCAGAAGGCCATCTTGGACATCAGTGAACAGTGGGCCTCATCAGAACTATGGCAAGACAGTCCAAACCTTGTCACATGGAAACAGGTACTCATCAGGGTATGTCCAGCATGGAACCTCATGTCCCAACTGCTACCAAGCACCTAAAAGGCGTCCTTACCACCGCCCAATCACTAAACCAGTGCACACCTACAACTCTGGTAGTTTCCAGAGGATAGTTGGAGGGCGTCCAGTCATTTACTACACCAGAGAGGCCCATGATCACAACAGGTATGCAAAGGTTCACAACCAGTATGCTGATGCATATGACCATAGACAAGCTGTGGTGGGTCAGCATCATGCTCATAGAGCCCATGTGAGTCATAGGCCAAGTTACCAGCATGTTGGACATCAGTATTCCCCTGCTTTTGGTGCAAAGGCACAAGCAAGTGCCCATGCTGGGATGAGTGGTGCACAAGCCAGTGCTGTGGCTCATGCTGTTGGCATGGGTAATGCTCAGGCATCTGCAACAGCAGCCCATGGATGGAGATGATGGTGCAATTTTTACTCAAAAGTCAAATTATTTTTATGAATGCCATTGTATTGCAACTTGGTGCATTTTTTTCAAACACATCATGTGACTGGTATTAATATGCGTGGACGGTTGTGATTTATGTCCCAAATTTGATGAGAAATATACATTTTACATTGTCCCAGTTCAAAGTATTTCAAGTCACTATATGCACAAGTTTCTTCTTTATTATCTGAAGAAGATTTTGGCAGTGTGTTCAAAATGTGGGAATATTCGAAGCTGACAATATAGTTCATGCAAATGGAACAGGGTCCTTATAAAAAGAAAGTGGAATTTTTTGTTGTGTTTAGAAGAGATTTCTGTCCAAGTTCTGGTGTACACCAAGCAGATCCTTCTTAGAAGAAATCTCTTCGTACTGAAATTTCCCTGCTCGCTGTTCCTCGACAAAATTGGCCTTCAATTACATGAAATAGTGTCCTGAATAATCTGCTTCGTAAACAGTTTCAGGAGAGAAAAAAGAGCTGCAAAGCGCTAGAATTTTGATACGTTCTGGACTAATGTTCCGGAAGTATTCGAAAAGACGAAGGAAATCATAAAACCAGTGCAAATAATACTGTAGTTTTGCATATTTTATTTTTTAAAAATTTTGAAATTTAGATAGTTGAAATACAGCATGATATGATGGAAGCTGAAGAGAATAAGGGATCAATTTTGGTCAAGACTTGCTGATCTCTAAAATAGTGCAGTACCACTTGAAATTCAGCACATATCAAATGACCTTTCACGGTTCCTTTAAATGAATTTGTGGTGGTTGGAAACGGTAATCGGCTGTCCATATCATAATCAGGAATCGTCCTCATTTGAACCCGACGCATCTGGTATACGTCTTATCGTGCGCTGCGCAGGAGCGACATCTTGACACATTTGAAACAATCATGTGTGAGATACTCTTTCCTTGTGCAACTACGACGCGTTCCTTTCTTCTCCGAACAGAGCTCTTCTAATTTCTATTGAACTGCTGATCTCATGACACAGATGGCGCCAGCTCTGAAAGACATGTATAAAACCAGGGTTAATGAGTTGCTGGCACAAGTGGCCATCGTAGTAGAAGGTGGCCTGGCCTTCTGGGCCACCCTCCTGGCCTGCAGTTGGAGTAATACCTCGCTGAAGTGATCAAGTTCTTGGGAGAACTTCTATGGCTGAGCTATTGTAGGGAATCAATAGGTGTTCTCATGCTGGTCTTTAAACTAAAGAAATTGTTTCCTTTCTAACGAATAATATATTGCAAAGAATCCATTTTTCTACCCCTGTCCAATAAATGGCCAAAATATTAATTTAATTTAGTTTCACCAAATATTTGTTTATGACGAAGCTTTTTCGATCGAGGTCCCAAATGCTTCTTTTTAACGAGATTCTACATTATAATTTATGAAACAATGCTACTATATAATTATACTGCTACTATTATAATTTATGAAACAATGCTAAATTCTCTGAACTTAAATCAGCATTTTTTAAATCTTATTTTATAAAATTATTTTGGAAATGCATAGCACATCACCGCAGCAATTTGTAAAAAAAACATTTTAATTCAAAATACAAGCATTTTTTGCCGTGCGTGAAAATTCCAACTCAAAAAAGACACAAGCAATTCAAGGACAAGAAAGGTGATCTGTGATTAAAATGAAAGATCTAATTTCCGTTACTTATTTTAGAATTTTGGCAACTAACCAGCTCAAGTGTTATTGTATACATATACTGTACATATTATTAAATTATGTTTATAGTAACTCAACCACACCTGATTTTTGGGTAGGAACGATTTTAAAATATTTTAAGGGTGCATTTTGAGAAATAACCTCATGGGCTTATAAGTGTTAGGTGTAAATTTGTAAATGCATGCATACATTTTATCCACAGTAATATGCAGCAACTTATACAATTATATAACTGATTGAATATTGAAAAAGAAAATTCAGATTCTTTGAGCCAGTCTTTAATTTTAAAATCCATTCTCTGTGAAAATTACCAAGAGAAAACCAAACTGTGAATAAGTTTCTGCATTGATTAGAAGTTGAACTATACTATTTAAAAAATATAAAACTTTCTTAGCATTTGAAAAAAATATTTTACAATATGAAATACAATAAAAATTACAGGTTATATCGAAACATTTCGAAACTGAATAGAACTTTCTGATCGTTCAATGATGAGGAGCTCCAGCATTTTCTCTGCGGACAGAGCGCGGGAATCATTCAGTTGCTTCCCAAAGCTCTTCTCCTCCCTGTCTTTCAAAAAAAAAAACGGAAAAACGGAGCAAAGAAAAATAAAAGTGATTCACGAATCATATCCGGTTTGTGTCGAGTTTTGCGGGGAAAAAAACAAATATCTCCGTCACAGTGACGCGTTACCAAATCATCTTTTGCATATTGGGGTGTTGAAGTTTTTAATTGACTTGTCAGGAATAATTGGTATTGGAAATTTGAGGTTTCAAGGAAGCACTGTACTGATGCATGAATTCTCAATTCGGAAGAATCCAAAGAATCCAGTATCAAATAATGAATATAGGATTACATTATCTTTTTCATACCAGTGGATGCAGGTAATACAAGTTGAATAAATGCACTTCAGGTCATCGCAGGAAACTTTGAAGTTAACCTGCAATGCTAGACTGTAAAAGATAAAGTTTCAAAATACAGGTGGTATACCTTGCAATTTGACCTATCAAAATTCACCCATCCTGTATTTTTAGGGTTAAATTTGCAGGGAGGTTGACTTGCAATTTGACCCTTGCCCCACAATTTGACCAATTTTGGCCCATTTTTATTTTTTGCATGGATATTTTTATTTTCACAAAGTGACTTGCAATTTGACCACTTTGCAATTTGACTCTTGTTTGGCAACCAATTAGTGTCAAATTGTGAGGTACCCTCTGTAATAATTTTCAGAAAACATAGCATGTAACTAAGTCATATCCCTTGCCTTCATGAATGAATGAATGAACAGAACACTTTATTTGCTGCTTTTCAGAGTTCACAAGGTGCAATCAAGATTTCCACATCCAAACCCCCTCCCCACCCAACCCAAATCCTCTCAAAGACATTTAATCACTTCAAAGCAGGAAACAAAGCACAAATTGATGACAAAAATAGAAGAAAATACAATCCACAAAATACAACTGGGCATCTGACATGTATGCGTACCCCCACTCATTTCCTGACGTTGAAAACAAAATAGCAGTAGAAGTTTATTTAAAGCACAAGGTTTTCAGCTTGTTTCTGTATGAGGTTTAGTTGAATGAACAATTTAGAGAGAATCTTTTACGAGAAATCATATAAGGCCAACAAATTATCTTGATCCTTTAAGATTTCAGAAAGTGTCTCTTTGTTGAATTTCAGTACTTTTAAATCTTTCTGAAGCTGATTTTCCTTCATTAAAATGTATTTAATTCCACAGAAATAGCATATACAATACATTAATGACATATTTTCCCAGCAAATAATTCTCCCATATTTTCACGTGTATTGAACCCAAATCACATTGGCAATGTCCCTCCCCCTGAATATAACTGATAACCACTGGTATCAGCACAACTGTATTTTATGGGTATGCTATGGGTTCTGGTCATGCCCCTTGGGTTCATAGGGGGCTACCAAAAAATCCCCCATACCTAAAATATCACTGATATTCAGCCACCCATTAAATATGGGTTGGCTATATGTGTGGTCACATGCCTGTTTTTTATGCCTGCCCATCAGAAAATGTTTGATTATTTTCTGGGAGCGGTGTCAAAAAGTGTTACAATTGATGACCGCTAAATTATGCTTTAAAGTGGTGCATCATATACAATACAGTATAGCCAATGAAAATAATTTTAGTGTTACATTGCTTGGGCTTTTTCCCTCATGCAATTACATACTGATCATCTTGAATTTTGTTTCATCGCATAACTCTGTCAACCAAATTAATTTGGAAATCAGAAAGTATTCAGTTTGCATGAAAGAAACATAATGACAATGGAAAAGCACGTCGATGACTCATCATAACGT
>CAJPEX010006498.1:1704-12428 GCA_905338405.1 Notodromas monacha | reverse complement strand
CTCGTCCGTCCGTTTCACGGGAAGTTGCACATGATGCTCATTACGCACCATAGGGCAGCGCAAGAATTTCGCGTGTGAATGCTGCCCGTCAGACACGAGGCACACTGAAGTCGGTATTCCTCTTTTACTTTTTATTCATTTTTTTTTCTTTTCCTTCTGTGATGGAAAATTTGAGGTTAGCTGGTTGTGGAATTGCTCATTCGGCTTTGTAATATTCGAGTGTGTAGCAGGGTTCACGATTTCTCTGGGCGTTTGCTAACTAAAATATTGGAAACAGTTTACTCCTGTTCCACGCATCCACAACTAAGATTTCTTAGCCTACAATTGTTGATCGAATCTTGTGCCCCAGAAAGATGGGAATCACTTTTTAAATGACTGAGGAACTGCAATATTTCAAAAAGTAAGGCGAAGAGAATTTCAATATATGCACGAATAAAACCTAAATTAAATTGAATTTCAATTGTTTCCATATGCGATTCTTCCTGTTAAAATTGGTTCAATATTCCCACTAGAAAAAAATATGATGCACATCTAAACTTCCAAAAAGTTAGAAATTCATCTATAATTTACAGTACGCACGCCCTCTTTTTTTCCTCTCAATTTTGAGAAAAAAGTATGAATGGTCCTTCAGGAAATTTGGTACTGTACAGTGCAGTTGAACCTCAATAACGCAACCCTCCTTTTATTGTGTGAAAAAGTTCATTGAGTTAAACAGAAAAAACTTCCTAAGTTAATTTTTTTGCCAAAGAATTCTTCTTAGATAGATGTTCAATTGTACTGTTGTACTGTATTTACTATAAAGTGATGTAATCTGTTGTGATCATCACTACAGGTGGTACCTGGCAATTTGACCTTCTGCAATTCAGCCATCCCGTAATTTGACAGTCCAATTTGCCGGGAGGTTGATTTGCAATTTGACCCTTTCCCTGCATTTTGACCTGCTTTGGACACTTTTTTGAGATTTTGCTGATATTTTTAAATTTCAAAGTGTCTTGCAATTTGACCGCTTTACAAATGAACCCTAGTTTGGCAACGGATTAGGGTTCAATTGCAAGGTACCACCTGTACAGATAAAATTCATCAAAAAACATCAGGCTGAAAATATTCAGAAGAGAAAAAATTGTTCTGTTGATATTATATATTTTTGGTACAGTATTATGAATAATTCTACCATGGCCAATACTGTATTAAAATTCTTCATTTTATATACATGCATTTTCAGATTGATTTAATGATGAAAAAAAACTATGTCAAAGGATTTATGCTTGACTATGACAATAACACATTTAAAATGCCATGGCTCCAAAAAACGGAAACGGAAGCTTTCCGGACTCTCAACTCGATCAATCCAAAGGTCATCGAATTGTTCAAAGGTTATTGGTCCTTTTGATGATTCCAAAGCCTGCTACACCGCAATCATGTGCGTCAGATGAGGACTCCAACACCTTCATTTAAGCAATTGGAGAAATTTTTGACGGATTGCTCAGGATGTGAAAGAGGGTTTTTGTGTCTGCTGCAAGTGCAGACAGGTAGAAAACAAGGCAATCAATGACCTGGCCGAAAAAAAAAATGTATCGTGTTTTTCACACCCGTGAATTTTTTCTCTCGTACTGAGAAATCTTGAGAGGAAAAAAAAAAACATTTGCAGACGTCGATCGATCCGAAAAATGGTGAAGTAATTTTTTCTTGCGATGTTCAAGGGTGGAACACATCAACTGTAAATAACATGAAATTTCAAAAGATGCATCAGCGAGATCAAAAACTTTGAAACGTAAATTCAAGGAACTTCTTTTGAAGACGAAACATATTTGGATGAAGTCGTCAATTAATCTGATCGGCCTTGATGACGATTTTTCTTTCAGCGAGGCAACAACAAACTCGACATACAGCTAAAGAATTTTTCATTATTCAGTATCTCTTTTCAAAGTTACTTTGAAAGCCTTAAAATGTAAATTGAGCCCGGATTTAAAATAAAAAAGAAGTGGGTAATTTAACCTTGGTCGTTGTCTTATTCATGTCCCGTTCGATAAAAAAACTTGTTTCGCCTCGAAACAAATTTTGAGACTCTGCGAAATCAAGTTTTCTTCGCAACCATGTCAATCAAATCAAGTTGCACGTGTTGCCAATCCTCCAGCTTTGTATTCGATTGGAATAAGACACTTTTTACGAGCCTCGAGTTTTTCATTAAAACAAGAAAAGATCAATACACCGCAACGTTTCGCTTTCCGCATTCGTTTTTCCCCCAACAAAATGCAGTACCGCAATATTATATTTATCCTGTGTGAGAGAAGCCAAAGAAAAAGAGGCAAGATTGAGGTGAAAACGCTGGATACATGCAGTTGAAAGAATTTTGACTAATTTTTTAGAAGCCAAATTCAAGAGACAGTCCAGATTCAAGATAAAATACAAGGGTTGGCTCAAAAGGTCAGTCTTTGCTTTTCCTCTTGCTGGAGTTTTTCTATAGAAATTATTTTAATAAAAACAATTAAAGTAAATGATTTCCAAAAAACTGTTACCGTGTTCCTTAGCTCCAAATGAAATGGAGAGAAACATGTAAGGTTTAGTTACAGCCCTCATAAGTTGTAGAAATGTGGTTTTTGTATTCTGACTTTGAAACTTGTTATGCTAGATCCTGTTTGAGAAATTTTTGAGTCTGTCCTCGTCTATTCCAAAAGCTTCTTAGTTGACAGTAATCTCAGAAGAACTCGAAGAAGTGAAAAAAACTAAACTGAGGTTGATTGCATAAAGCTTGCATGTGCATAATCATCTTGCGCATAATTGAAGCAAGGATGAGGTCAGAATTTGCATCACAGTTTCCAGAAATAATCGCCGGGATCCCAAACAAGTTCTGCGGATTAGTGGAACGAGATTTGCATCCAAATCAGTGGAAAAAGATGGAATGAAACCGGGTCAAGGAAAAAGCACACAGAATTTGGAGACTAAACGTGTGCAAAATATTCCATGACCGATCAGACAAAATTCGCGCAGAAGTAAATCTCAGTCGGTTCTTGGTATCGGCCCTGATCTCTATTTCATTTCATTTATTTTTTTCTGCAGACTATTATTTTCTGTTCCAATCGATGAACGAAGCAAAGGATTGCATTCGAAAAATTGCAGATGAACGATCAAGGCTCAAGTCCTAAAGTTTGAAAGCTTCCAATTTTGTTATTACCAAGCAACGAGATTTTCAGTTCAATCGTGCATTTCAAAATATTCGATCCACTGGATCGTGGTTTGAATGAGTTATTCATCCGGAATTATTTGAAATTCTTCGCTTGCTTTCGACGGGGAAAATCATGAAAATGTATCCAATCTCTTATTCATTGATTTCTCAAAGTACAGCAGAACAAAATTTCACAATTGATGAGCGGAACATTTAAATCACCCAACACCTTCGAGGATCTAGTAATTGCCAACTGGGGCTAGTTTTCAACGAATACAATTTTTGGGAAATTTTAATCAAAATTTTTTTTGATTGTCCAAACAATTTGATGAAGTTTTCCTCAGCAATTTTTGCGGAATCGTTTGAGCTATTAAAATTAACGAACCTTATATTAAAGATTGTTCAATTTTAATTGGAGTTTATGAAAGAGTTGTATTTTCATGACCAATTTTCGAATTCGAAAAATACCCTTGAGGTGAACAAAAAAAGTTTTATTTCGAGATTTTTGCTTTGTTTCAAATATTGAACAGAAGCAACAATTAGCGAACCTTGAAATAAAATGCGTTAAATGTAATTTTCAATGATTTCAGAGGTTATTCGTTGCAATTTTTGGTTTAAAAAATTGCGCTGCATTTTTCTCGAAAAATTATAAGCTGAAATAAATGTAGAAGCAGTTGTCAGAATGAATTTATCGAGAGGATAAAAGGAGAAGCCTGACAGGAACCCAACGCATTTTTTTTCTTCTTCCACTGCAAAGTTCAGCCAGGTGTTGAAAAATCTGAATGCGAGTTCCTGCAAACAATTTCAGCGAAATTTCTCGCGAATTATCCCCGGCCGTTGTTTTTTCCTCGCATCTCAAAGCAATCACTTCACGGCTTGTCGAGCATTTCTGACTCCCATCAGATTTTCGTCTTCCCCTGTGCAAAAAAAAAAGAGAGAGAAAAATTGCGCAATGCGTGCAGAAGCGAGAGATATGCAGGCAAAAACATTCGCCGATTCGCTCTATCTTTCATTCTTGCTCAAATAATGTCTGATGGGTCGATTTGCTCTGCCGAGATTGACGCGATTTCGTCCAAAGGATCCCCTTTTTGATTTCCAGCTGTTCCTGTTGTAGCAGCTGCTCCACATTTTCCCTCTCATGCGTCCAAAAGGCACGTGGTTTTCTTTTTTCTGTGTGTGTTCAAGTTTCTTCTTTTCAATGCGTGTCAATTCGTAATTTACTGCCGAAAGGGGTTTGATTCACTTTCATGGCTGGTCATTTTTGCCATGAAAGAGTTGAAATCGGTTCTTTGCGTGATTTATTCGAGGAACCTAATCAAGTTTTTTTTTCAGGTTGAAACATGGTGAATATTTTATTCATCATTCATTCGAATTTCTGACTTTATGGAAGAATTTCTTAAAAGCTAATATTTCATGGAACAACAACTTGGATCATGAAATATCAAGAGCTGGTTTTTAGCAAAATTTAACAAATGAAACAGAAGCTTTGGAGATGAACTTGGGCCTAATAATAATTCCCTAGGAAATTTGCAACAAAATTTCGAAAAATAACTCTTCATGGAACATTATGATCCCATTCAGAAGTTTAAAGTAGACGGAAATTTCAATTCCAACGTTTTGGGGAGTGCGCTGAAAAGCTTTTGAGATAAGAGCACATCAGTTCCTTTTTTCGGATGAATGGATTAAATAAATATCTGAAACTAAAAAAAATTATTGAATGTAATGAAAAAATAGTAAAAATTTGAGGGAACTTTCGTTTTTGCAATTTGAAAATTGAAATTCGAAAAAAGTAAAGAATCTTGATAATCGAAAGCATTTACTGTATTTCATGAATTTACAGAATGAATGTCTCAACCTGCAAAAAAAAATCACAGAACTGCGCCTTCTTTTTCAAAAGATGAGAGCACTGGACAAAATTTCCAATTCAAAACAGCACAACTTACAGAAAAATCAAATAAACTCTGCCAATATGTGAAAACCCCGAAATAATCTCAGGCCTGATTTCATTCAAATTCCAATGCTGGAAGTAAAATTTCGTGGCCGAATATAAACAATAAACGGGAAAATTATCATCCCAGAATTTCAAGGTTTAATGTCGGTGGGACACGGAGGTTAAATTAATTGAAATCCCTCCGACGAATTTGAGCTGCAAATTTTGCCCCGTACTGAAAGGGAAAACAGTTTCAGGATTCAACTCACTTGAATGGAAATGAATTCAAGTCGTCGTTCATCGCGGAAATAATTTGACACGCCGCAAAAAATATACAGTATAAAATAAAATCAACGACAGCTGCGAAAAGGTACTGTCCTGAGAGTTTTGTATCTGATTTCCAGTCTTCAACGCGTGACAAGCTTAGATACAATCGACTGATGCGTCAAGCACACAAAAACTTGTTGCTCAACAAGGATCTTTCATGTTATTTTCTTTATTTTTATTTATTTATTTTTATTCTCGAAAGAGAGAGGCGACACATGATTTTGTCCCCCCTTCTACTTTTAATTGTTTGCCGTTATATACGTGATAACTAAAGCCCTTTTCAAACTTGAGCGACGATTTGTTGCAATTTTTCCCTTGGCGTGCTTTTCATTCCCCTGACCCGCAAAACCGTGTCGGAATCGTAATCACAACACTGCAACCCCTTTTTCTTTTGTGACCCACTCGTCATGGTGTTTCCATTCCCTGGGTGGCCTGTGTTCAGGTGGCTATGAAGGTGGTTTGGTACAAAATGCAGTTGTAAAGAAACAAGAAAAGGAAACCAATAATGAAGGTTTTCTCCTGCATCACCTGACATAATGCACATGTTGATTACTTTGATTTTCATTATTTGGGCCAATCAGAGGCCAGGAATTACGAAAGAATATTCTGGAATTTTCTGGTCAGATCACCTCACCAGAAAATTCCAAGAAAATAATGAAAAAAAAACTCTTCTTACTTTCGAATTCATAAGCAGTCTGTCCTTAACTTTTAGAGCTGGACAATCTTCTCCTGTCTTTTTACTACTGATTTGTGCACAAATCTGCGATTTAAATTATTTTAAACCAAATCTGGTGTTTGTATCTATTGAGTGTGTGGCTTTACTCTATCTATTGGATTTATTGAATGCTTGATTTTCTTCTCTGAAAATGTTGAATAAAACATTATTGAAACGCTAGGATCATGTATTCAAGGTGACCCCTGGAATATGTGTTCAAAAGTTTGATTGCCCGTGTTTTTATTTCCTCTTGTGAAAAATTGAGCGCACAGCAGAGAAACAATTTGTCAAACAAAATCTAGAAAAAGCAACTCTCGGAAGAGTTTTTGAAAATTGCTGATGCCATGCTCAAAAATGTATTGGATTCTTGATGGTTCTGGGAAGTTGTACGGTAATTATTTTTTTGCTCCATTTGTTCAATTCCTTCTGGTTTTGGAAAGAGGGAAGGGGTATAAATCTGCAAATTCAAATTTGATTACTGTATAAACAAATCGTCCAATACTCATAAAAAAATATAGCGAACGATCAAAAGACAAGGAATCAGAATACCGCAAAATCAAAAGACCTAATAAGCATTTAAAAAGCAGGTTAAAAAGGTCAAAAAAACAGCAAACGAAATTATTTGATCAAGTGCCATTAAAAAAGGGGGGGAAATTAGAGTGAACATAAAATGAATGTCAGGATATTTATTGTTCACAATTTGACACTTTTGAGGAACGATTGTGTAATTGTCTAAATCTCTAAAATATGATTCCACGATGAGTCTGAAAATTTTAATATTTTCGTCAGTTGAATAAATTTTCCGAAAATATTATTCCTGTTTTTCTGTGCGTGCAAATTTTTGAGTGTTTTGCGTTTTGAAAACTTGCTCTTTCCTGACTCAAAATCCAAAGAGGACCTCATCTAAAAAAAATAATAATTCGAAAGTTATATTATTTCAGGACATCAATGCTGAAATCAATTTTTTTCCGACAACCTTCACCCGAACCGACCATCAAAGGAAACATATAGTCTTTTTCATTCGAGCCGCTTTGCGGAAGGGGGTGAATATCAAAGACCCTGTGAATTATCGCAACCCCTTTTCGCTGCCATGCCGGAACCCACGGGTTCTTTTTTCACGGCCAATTGAAGTGCACCGGGCTCAAAAGTGGGGGATCATTTGGCAACTCCACTGATATCCCTTTTAAAAACGAGGGCTTCGAATCCTTTTTCTCTACGCGAACATGTGGCTACTCTCTCTGAATTGAATGATTACCTTTGAAACTTTGAAAAGTTCTTTGTGAACAAATTATTTTAGTAATTTTTTTTTTGTGCCGAGAGACGCAAGAAGATGACGAATGGTTCTTGCGAAAAATTAAACAGGGTCAAACCTTCTTCCTAAAATGACTACCGCCTTCATAATTGGCTCCTCTACTGCCTTCAGCCAGCTGGCAAGTAATTCTTATAATTTCCCACGAATTATCACAATTATGTTATAAAACTGAAGACGTACTTGGCGCAGATCATCAAAATGAGTCTGAAAAGAGCAAGAATAAATTTGGCGGGTCGCAATCGAGCGAATAGAGCATAATATTATCAATGCTGGGAATACGTTAAAAATATGTCTATGTAAGTTTTGATAAATTTAGTAAGTTGCATAAGAAAATTATCTTTTCCGCCCAATTTATAGGTGGCTTTTCGAGCCTCAAATTTGGATCACAAATAATAAGCGAATTATTTATCAATGGAGGCACAAAAAAACTATGAAGATGTTGGGAAACCGCCGCACACCGAACAATGCTAAAATTAAATTAAAATGAATTATAAAAAACCACGCTCTGCTACCAATTTTATGTTAGGGAGAAACTTACCTTAACATAAATATGTTTGAATTTTTGCTAGTGGATCAATTTATTAATTGAAGAAAGTAAAGTTTGTAATTATTTGGAAACAAAAGTCAGGATCAGCCTGGGACTAGGCCGGGGAACCTTATTTTGGTTTCCCTGATTTAAATTAGAAGTATATTTCAAGATATTTGTCCCACAAAGATAACACACGAATAGTAAGCTCTTCAACAATACAATACTCAACAGAACTCCACTGATATTTGTAGATTTCGCGATTTTGGCAAATATGCACAGTTCAGAGGTTCCATTCTAAGTGGCTTCGGTAATTTCGTTCTCCGGTGAAATCGGGGGAAACGGAAATTGGTTTCTGGTTTTCTTTTGTTGAATTGCTGTTATCCTTGGTGAGTTCCTTCCCTTTGAGGGTTGGAACTCTTATCAGATTTTTGTGGTTTTTTATAATTCATTTTAATTTAATTTTAGCATTGTTCGGTGTGCGGCGGTTTCCCAACAGAAGATTCGAAGCTATTTCATACCGTTGTTGAGGATAAAACTTCGCGTTCGAAGAAAACCGGGACATTGTTTTCCCCGGAATGCCGAAGCCATTAATTCGAAATTCAATGTTGAATTATCGCTTTCCCGTGCATGAAGGGAAAGCAAGAAATTATTAGGTGCCAGACAGGAAACCCCACCCTTCGGCCGCAGATTCGGACACGAAACCGCGTCATCACACTGCTAATCAAGCCCAATTTATTAAGAAAATAACCCGGGTTTCCTCCGTGTTTTACCCCCAACAATCAGGATATTGAGTGAAACACTGCGGAATCAGCGATGAACCCCGAGGTTTTGTTCCCCGGGACACGGAATTGCATGATTAATGATGGCGCTTCATTATTTGAGCTGTAATTCGTACATGACAAAGAAAAGAAAAAACCCGATGAACTTAATCACGTCATTATATCGAATTGGGGATCACTTGCAGTTGATTGCAACTGACTGAATTAACGCGCATGGTGCAGGCAAAAATAAAAACAGGGGTTGGGACAAAACACCAGCATATTTCCTATATTTACGAGCACAATACTGCACTTCCAATATACGTAACTGACGTTTATCCAAATGGTAAAAATTGCTGAAATCTTGAGATTGTTCATGCTAAATACTGTGCAAATACTACATCAATCTTCAGCTAACTTTTCGAGAATATGTAACAAGTTGTCGCTTTTCACCATAGTCTCCAGATTTACAGTTAAAATTAAAATTGCATTTTTCTTCAGAAAATGGCTCAACAACTTCTGCCATTTTACATGAAACTTAGGTAAACCCAAAAGAACTACACTGACAAATTTTTAATAGAGTTTCTACATTGGGTGTGCTGTACACTGGAGAATAAAGTAACAACCCTAAATTCTAAAAAAAAGCCATGAATAGATCATCAACAAGTGCATACAGCACTCAGTTAGATATTAGATTGAAATTGCTTCCTATTGCGGAAGTTGAATGAAAACCAACCCATATTTTTTATTTTAGTATGATGTACACCACAGGACGGTTTCTTGCAACAGAGAAGAAAATAATTGGAAAACAATGGACAGGGGGATCTCAGCTAACAATCACAATCCATAATAGGCGTAATGTTAGCCATCAGACCTTTTTTAAAGATGGATTTTCCTTCAAGAACAATTTCAATGTTGTTTGGCATCACAACAAAATAACGAAACAAAAGAACTGATGATAAGACGCATTGGACAAAATAAAACGCAAGCAATCACCCAGTTTGTGGCGAAGACTCCTTGTATATTCAAGGGGGCACCTATAGATTATATGTTGCTAAATTTTAAAAGTAATTTTTCTTTTATTTGCCGGCAAAGAAATTTGAAAATTCAATAGAAACACCAACAAAATGAATAAGAGGAATTCGCTCACAGATTAAAATCAACTAACACATATACAAAATATGTAAGGATAAATAGGAATAAAGAGAGCAGTAGATTTTTTACAATGAAGATTGTGTGAGGACTGTTTTTAACTTGAAATTAAAGTTTTGGAGAGTTGGAGAGGCCTTCACTGGGTTTTTCTCGTTGCATTCTCTCCAAAACCAAATGTCTCCCACAGGGAAAATTCTGCAAACTCATATTCAGCAGCTGGTTTTGTGTTATTGTTAGCCAGTGTAGATAAGGTACAAGTACAGTACCTTTTTTGTGAGCTGGAATGTTTGTTAGCAGGGGCATTTGCTAGCCAACACCCTAATGTATCTGGATACTGTACAGGTGGTACCTTGCAATTTGACCCTAATCTGTTCCCAGACCAGGGTCAAATTGAGAAGCAGTCCAATTGCAAGACAATTCATAAAATTTGGAAGTACAGTATCACCAAAAAAAATTCAAAAAAGTGGCAAAATCAGGTCAAATTCTAGGGCATGCAGAGGTCAAATTTTATGTCAACCTCCTTTCAAGTTTGACTGTCAAATTGCAGGATGGTCACATTGCAGCATTTCAAATTGCAATAAGGCACCACCTGTGTATGGAGCAGACCCCATTTTTTAAACACATTTTTATTAACTTGCTTTCTTGTCCGTTTGTTTGTCCGGATCAAATTTTGCAACTCAAATTTTGCTCACTTCCTGACTAGCTAGCAAGCTGAAACTTTCAGGATAGCTTAGAAACTGATGACAATGCAATCTTTTGTGAAAAGAAAAATTATAAGAATATTTTTTTAAAAGAATAAAATAATTATAGTAGATTAAAAAATTAATCTAAAAAACCA
>CAJPEX010006497.1:0-12431 GCA_905338405.1 Notodromas monacha | reverse complement strand
ACTTTATATTTTATGTTGATGTGAATATTGAAATATATATTAAATATTTTATAGAAATCTGAAGTATTTTATTTTTGGGATAACACCATGATAGTCCAGTCTAGGAATGAGGTACTGAGATAACAGGCAAGTACTTATTTTTTTAGGAATCACTACTCTGTCTTTATTCCTTTAGTACCTTTAAGTACAGTCAACCCCCATCTAATGGACTTGATTTGTGCAATGGAGAAGTCTGTTAGTCCTTTAGACAAATTCACTTGTATAAAAAATTGGAAATTTCAGTTTTCAACACTGATTTTAAAACAAGAGAAGTCTGTTTGGCAGATTTTGTCTGTTTGGCAGGAGAAAAAAATGCCTGCAGACCTGATTTGTTTGGCAAAAATCCCTTACAGAGAAGGTCTGTTAGGCGGGGACACTTAATATTACCTGTGTCTTCTTTGGATTGGGATTAATATGCACAAATTTTTCTTGATATGCTTGTGTCCCAATTTCAGTGTTTTTTGTGAATTGTGTCATTTCTTTGCCACCAACATGCATAAAAAAAATTTCTTAAGAAGTAGAAACATAATTCAAACATAATTCCCTCGAATGTACATTCTAGGCTGCAAACCTGCTGATTGCCTGTTACATTTTTTTATGATGCAACTTTATCATGACTTCTTTAGTTTGGTTCAAAAAATTGTTCTGGGGAGAATTTAGTTGCAGATGAAAACCCCTATGAAATACGGAGGAACTTCATGAAAGGGAGCAAAAATACATTTGTTATAAGGAAGATATTGTTTTAGATCAAAGAGAGATATTTTAAAGCATTTATTTCAACGCATGAGGCAATATATGTTAATGTTTAATCTTGATAAGTATCAGCAGTTGTCACCTTTTCACCGAACTATTTTAAGCAGACCAATTATTTTATTAACCCGGTTTCAAGAGGAATAAAAAATGTCAACCCGAAGGACACAGATTCATTGTATTCTTACGTGTATATCGTTAATTCGTATCAGGCTTTCTTTGAAAGTGTCAAGAATAGATTCATATTTTGATATTCATTCAAAGATACATTGATACGTACAGCTCACCATAGCTTCATCACCCAAATATTTTTGCTCACAAATCAATTGCACGCAACAGAGCTTATTTTATTAGTTTCTCGCTTTTCGGGGATTAAGTGCAGGCAGGGAAAAGCACGAAAAACACTGTATTTGTGACCACCTGTGCGATGCTTCCAAAAATACCAAAAATTGATTCCGTTCCTCTTTCACTCACACCGTGCAATTTTTCATATACTGTACTGTACTGTATACTTCTGCGTCACACTACTGCCGTCTGCGCTTGTCCCGTGAATTATATATTCAGCTTGCTTTTATACGAGAAAAAACAACGAGCAGAACCAATATCACCAATGAAAAACATTTCTAACAGCATTTTGGAAGTACAGTACAGTATCGAAAGGAAAATAGATCCTGGTGAAGGTGGATGTCATCTTCTATAACACAATCCCATAAAAACACTCAGTTGGGGCAATTTCAGACAACGTGATAATTTGAATGTTTAACTTTGAGCTTTTGCACATGATGAATCTCAACATCTGGAAGACCAGAAAGACGAGTTCCTTAAAAATCCCAATAATTGTGATATATTTGTTTGTTGTAATTCATTGGCCAGTTTTAGGATGATTTTCATTGGTTGATTAGCTCATACAAAACTTGTTCAGGTGAGTTAGTTTTATTTTTTGGGGGTTTTCCAATTTAAACATCGTATGTTCCCTCATTCAGCACTTCTTCACTTCTTGTTCCAAAAAAACCGATTATTGTGGTTTTTAAAAAGAACTTTATTTCTGCTGCTCAGGGAGAATCTTATAATTTTTGCCAGGTTGAAAGCACAAAATTTGAAGAAAATTTTAAGAGCTTCCTCAACCTCGAAAGAGGCTTGGTGTGCTTCGCTAAACTCAATTTTGCCGAATCTCAAAGGAAAATGACCTTCGACTGGATGCAGTGGCTTAGTTGCATGACTAACTCCATATTCATGCATTCATTAATCTCGAATGTTATGCTCATAATTTTTTTGGGTTATAAGCTTATAACTTATAAGTAAATAAGCTCATGAGGCATTTCCAAGCATTGCTAGTTTTTTTAAACTA
Source organism: Notodromas monacha (assembly GCA_905338405.1). NCBI lineage: Eukaryota > Metazoa > Arthropoda > Ostracoda > Podocopida > Cyprididae > Notodromas > Notodromas monacha. The sequence continues at coordinate 10,294 of CAJPEX010006497.1, read as the reverse complement.
CGCAGAATTGTGGGTAAAAATAAATATTCTGCAGCATTTAAATGTATTTTACATTTCTTTCAATTCACACATAAATCATACACACGTCAAATAAACACTTTAATACCTACGAGAAAAGCACATGGGTAAATTTTACAGAATTATGTAATTGATTTAAATCCGCGTATGAGTCATCTTCGTAGATTATTGAAAACACAGCAGACGTGCCATCTTCAGAAAGAGCACTTCATTGATTCTTCTTAATTGCTGCAAATGAAGAAATTGAATAGTCAAGAATAATTGATGCCGTTAAAATGCCTGTACATCTTTTCTTCCCCAATCTGTGCATATGCATTCATAATGAGTTTATCTGCAATTCATCGATAATTAATGTTAAAAGCATCAATATTTCGCGAAATTTGCATCAAATTTGGTGAATGCCCGCAATAATTCGGAGAGTCACTCGAGAGGCGCGATAAGTATCGAACCAGCGCGACTGCTCGAGCAATGAATAAATGAGCAACATGATTGATTTTCAGCAGGATAATTTCAAATACTGCATTTTAACGTACCTTTCGTCGAAAATTGTCGCTAGCAAGAATCAATAAAGACTGGGATTGCGTAAAGGGAAAAATCAGGGTTTTTTCTTACCGGCAACTCTTCATTCATCCAGGATCCCTGGAATATGAAAGAACTACATTCTGCCAGTTGGATTTATAAAATTTCCTGCACCTTCTCAATCCATGGTTCTTCATTATCTGTATTGAATTCTTCTCTAAAAAATTTGTTCATTTCTTTCGGCGAGAAACATTCATTTTTCAGTGATAAATATTAAGTATGAATTAGGTATGATTTGTATACCTCCATGCCCAATTAGGTCACGTACTGGAACGGAATTTTCCAGCTCACGTGGTCTGACTTTGAGCAACCAAAAAGCTCTTCAAACTTTCAAGAAGCTTTTTGAATATCATGTGTGATGGAGATCCAGATCTCCTTTCTTAAAGAGGACAAAAATAAACCGTACAAAGATTCAGTTGGTCTACAACTGGGGTGCTTGAGAACTCCATATTCTAAAGTTGATATATTTGCACAAGAGTTTTGATCACAATATGCCAAGTACTCGCAGAACCGCATGGTACTGAGGTTTGAGAGACAGTGAGGTCCTTGCACAAACCTTTGATTCAAGAAGAGTTTCGTTCTTTTGGGAATTTTCCACTAAAATTTTTAGCATTGATTACAACATTCATTCTTTTAGAGCTGGAGTACAGTTACTTCTTTTTGGTTTCTAAAGATTTGGGAGATTCAAGGACCAAAGGTCCATTTCTGTTCCTTGTGAGAGCTGGGGTGAAGCCCAATTCTCAGGGTAATATCCAAGGATGAGTTTTGGCCATTGCCAAAACTCGTCCTTATTATGGCTTGGTCTTTTTGGAAATTGCCAGTTGGCACTCTCTCTTTGAGAGATTAAGTTTCTTGGGAAGCTGACATGAAAAATTTCCTAGTTCTTTGAAATAAATTACTAAATTTTCAACATCATGTACCATCAGTCTATATGGCTTTGAATTTTCAATGACATCAACGACTCCAACTGTTCGGAAAATGGTTTATGAAAACCAATTCTTATGCAGAAAGTACATACATTAGTTCTGACGCCGTGACTCCTTGATTATACGGTATTATCAAGCATGTTATGCACAAAAAAACGGAGAAAATGCGGAATTCATATCGTTTGCCGCGATTCTATGATTATTGAGCGTGTTATGGATAAATACAGAAAATGCTGTGCAGTTATTTTTTTTTTAACAGAGTGCCTGGGCTGAAAAATGGGGGGAAAAACAATTATCTTCCCGTTGAATAATGGGAACGGTCTGAATTTCTTAAGAAAAAGGGGGACATTGAATGATGCAACGACGTGAAACTTTCCTGAATGCACATAAGATTAATTTATGTGAAACATTGGTCAGTCAAGTTCACAGCGTGAAATAATCATGATTGCGTAAGAGAATCAAGTCAATAATTTACAAATAAAATCAAACAGCGCAGATCATTTTTTTCCAAACAGCAGATTTTCACAAATAACATGAGACGAGGAAATTAAATATAGTTCTGGTGTATTTCATCAACCAAAATTCCAATGAACATGGCAATGCAGAAAACAGCAGGCGATCGATTCTATCACGGGAAAGAAATGCATTTTCTTTATCGAAACAACGATTTCGGATGTGAAACAATTCTGGTTATTTTCCTTTTTCTCTTCTCGGGATTAGAAAACGATTTCTTTCTCGTTTTTCTGGTGGGGGGGGGGGCACGAAAAAAAATGTGCTGAGAAAACATTTCAAAAATTTCCAGAAGAAGCATCAAGTTCAATTTTTTAAAGACGTAAATTGCTGAGGTCAGGGAATTTTTTTTCTTTCGTTATTCCTTGAACGTCTCATGAAAACGGTCATTTATTGAGAATAAGCGAGCACTCAAGCAGTGCTGCTGGTCCAAATCCGGCAATTTTTCCCCCCACACACCTGAGGATGAGTCACCCAGACAGAAAGACAGACAGGAGAAATGCGCTGCCATCAGCGGAAATGGCAAGTAATGAACCCTGGGCATTGTAGCCCTGGAAAACGTGGCAAAATCACGCAATGAGGCTCCTGGGGGAGATGCTGAGTATCATCCCGCAACTCCCAGGTTACCCAACCCCTGATATCCATTCCTATGGCAAACAGGAAAAGGAATAAGAAAGCTACTTCGTGCTGGGTGCCACCCCCACACAGAATCCTAGTTGCTTGGGTGGTTGGGGTTGAATAAATTTTGACACCCCATTCTGTTTGCTGAATGCCAGTGTGGGGGGACATTGCAGTGATGCTATAGCCATTTCATGAACTCATGGTGAACTCTACAAATGAGCAGAGCTTGAACCATTGATATATTTTTTTACTAGGGAAAATGATGAAGAATCACAAGAATGACCAATATGTAATATTACAGGCTTTTGTGCAGCAAAGTTTGGATATATTTCTTTCAATTGTGTGCCCCTCATGTGCACTCAAAATGGAAAATTTTTTTAAGAAGGACTCATTTGGAAAACAGTCCAATATTCTTTTCTAATCCTGCAGAAAATTTGGCCAGAAAATATGAAAAAAAATCCTCGCTGGGTAGCATTTTTTGCTTTACCCATGGGTGGTGCTGCAAGGATTTATTCACACAATCTTGTGCCACTGGTAAAGAAGAAAGGAAAACCAATAGCATGATTCCAAGAGCCCTTTTTGGTAAAAATCAACAACAAAAATGTCATTCCTGCAGAAAATTGTTGTAAGAAAACGAATAATTTGCTGTCACGTGGAATGTTGCAGATAAATTGTTGTAAGAAAAAGAATAAATTACTGTCAGGTGGAATTTTTCTACATTTCTGTTATGGCCAGGATTAGCATTGGGGTATTTTGAAGACAATGTTTTTTGCTATTTGGGATTTTTCCAAACTTTGGCCACAGGTTCATTTCAGTGACCTTTGGTCAAACCAAAATGCACAAGCATGCAAAAATTTCTTAGCACCTCCACATGATTGAAATTGACTGCCACCGCCCCAGAGTTCCTATCACAGGATTAATATTCCATATTTCTGAAAACAATAGTATATTCTATTGGTGGGCAATCCAGGGAGTTCCCTTCAGTCATAGCTATCAGCCCTTCCTTCATAGCTTACCTGTATTTTGTACTGACTGAGTCATCACGTACATCTCAAAACAACCAAGTCAAAAAATGTTTCAAATTATGTACTCCCCGCTCCAAAATGAATCAAGTCCATTAACCGAGACCCTGGTGTGTATCACGCCCTCGGGAGCCCACACATCCGCTACACCGCCTGCAATAACGAAGCGTCGGAACTTCTTTCCGCTCCGGTGGGAAGAAAACTCATACAGGCGTCCCTTTCGCCCCCCGCACACAGTGTGAAGCTTGAAGCTAATAAAATTCCTGCATGGTTAATTACGGATGAAGGAACGTTAAAGGCGTTAAGAAGCAAATGTAAAAGAGGGGGAGAATGCAGAGGAATCCAATGGTATAGAGGCAAGGCGATACATTCTGGAAATTCATGAAAGAAAGCTCAATCCCTTTGCTCCCTTACTTTCACCCTGAAAGTATCACATGAAGGGGGGAAAACCGTTTTGCTGATTTCAAAGACAAAACTTCTGATGTTGCTTTGATTTAAATGCCACTTTGCTAAGGAATCAAATGTAGCAATGAGAACCCTGAATATCTTTGCTGCTGTAATTTCATGCTTATTTTCAATTAAGTAGCAAATTCAATGAAGAGACACTTTTTGAAATATCAAAGGATCAAGATAAACTGTTGGCCTCATATGATTTCTCATCAAAGATTCTCTCTTACTTGTTCATTCAACTAAACCTCATATAGAAACAAGCTGAAGACCATGTGCTTTGAATAAACTTTTATTGCTATTTTATTTTCAATGTCAGGAAATGAGTGGGTGTATGCATACATGTCAGATGTCCAGTCTTATTTTGTGGATTGTATTTTCTTTTAGATTTGGCATCAATTTGTGATTTGTTTCCTGCTTTGAAGTGATTAAATGTCTTTGAGGGGATTTGGGTTGGGTGGGGAGGGTGTTTGGATGTGGAAATCTTGATTGTACCTTGTGAATGCTGAAAAGCGGCAAATAAAGTGTTCTGTTCATTCATTCATTCATTTTCAATTAGATGGACTACAGCAAAGTTTGGATATATAATTGTGTGACCATTATGTGCTCTCAAAAGGAACTTTTTTTCATTTTTGAAACAAGGCATCATTTGGAAAACAGTCCAATATTCTTTTCTAAAATCATGCAGAAAATTGTTTGGATGTGGAAATCTTGATTATACCTTGTGAATGCTGAAAAGCGGCAAATAAAGTGTTCTGTTCATTCATTCATTCATTCATTTTCAATTAGATGGACTACAGCAAAAAATGATTCCCTCTTAATTCTCATGTCTGCAAGGCTTTTGTGAATAAATGGAATAGAGCTCACTGATGCTAAGAGAAAAAATGAATTATAGTGGTCCCCACCTAACAGACCTCCCTGTAAGGGATTTTTGCCTAACAGACCAGGTCTGCAGGCAGTTTTTCTTCCCACCCAACAGACAAAATCCACCAAACAGACTTCTTTTGGTTTTAAATTAGTGTTGACATGTAAAATTTTAAATTTTTTATATACTTCAATTGGTATAAAGGACTTTTTGTCTAACATACGTGTCCATTGCAGATATTAAGTCTATTATGCAGAGGTTGATTGCTGTACTTAGTTCTTTGATTATTTAAAAAGGGACACCAGGGATGATAGACTTGAAGTTGGAGCACATTTTTGAATCTCTCTGGGTCCTTGCATTCCAGAATGTCTTTTTTTATAAGAATAAATACAGATATCAGTTGAAATGAATTTATGTGGAATTCTCCACATGATTTATTGAATGCTGTTTATAATGAATCAGCTTTTGTGATCCGTTTTGGAGGAAAATTATTCAAAACGGATCTCAGGGTAATTCCGCCATTTTACTTAATAGCCGCCTTCACAGCCGCCACATTTTCATTTCAAGTAGCTTGTGCCATGGATCACAGAATCCCAACAAGTAAAGTTTCAAGTGAGGGTTCTCACTACGCTACTTGTTTGGAAAATTACAATGGGCCGTTTGCAGCTGAGACTAGAGTCTCTTGAAGGGTTTGTAAAAATTGGATTTCACAGGTTCTGCAATAATCTGATTTGAATGAACAATTTTTCAGAATTTCCAGAGTTCCACACGCAAATGAAATTGGAAATAAGTTGAAGAAGTTGTAGCTGCTATGGGAGGCTTTGGTTTTGTTAGTTCATCCTTTCCTAAAGCTAGTTTTGGTTTCCAGTTTTTATAAGCTTAGTAAGTTTTGTCCATGCAATACTTAATGGTGCGTGAATTTTGTGTTTGTGTTGTCAAGCAACCTCTTTGGTCTCGTCTGCTTGACAGCAAGGATGACCTGGAGGCAACCCTTGGAATGTAAGTACAGTGAGACCCCTGATGTGGACATAATTGGTGCATCAAGAGTGTCCTAAAGTTGAGTCTTTTTCTCCCATGGACTTGCATTATTTAATTTTTAATTGGCATTTAATGAAAGAAAAATTCTTCAGAATTCCATGGAAAAAAAATTTTGCCACTTTAATTTGATTCAGTGAATATGTTTTCAAATCAGTAAGAACGTTTGGAGCATTGAATAGTGAACCTCTGTACAGTATATTGAAATGTTGGCATCTGTAAAAAATAACATTAATTTCACAAAGAGAGAGAGAGGGAAGTCCCATCATGCTATGGGTATTTTTTTAATTAGCTGAATGGATTGGAAAATGATGGGAGAAATACCAAAGAAATTTTCTCCCATAGATCTTAAGGTTGGAAATATTTGTTTCTTTCAATTGAGCCTAATAAAAGTAAATTTTCCTATAACTTATTGGCAATTCAATCATGCAATGTCTGCATATTGTGTCATTGTCTGTATGCTGTTGGACATTTTCTGTGCCTTTTTGTTGAAAAATAAATCTCCCTATGTCAAATTGTCCTCATGTTGAGGTGTCTGCATGTAGGGGTCTCAATGTACTTCCATGCCAATTTCAAGAATTCTGGAGGAAAAGCTGATGCAAACAGAACATTCAAAATGGGCACCTGGTCTTTTGGGTAAAGAACAATTAACTGCCATAGGTTGACTTGTGAAAAAATTTTCTGAATAATCAGCCACCCATTGCAGGGCTCGCATTTTTTTCTTTCTCCAAATAATGTTTTTTCTGGAGAATACAGTACTTGTTTTTCAATTATTTAAACCTATGCTGCGTTAATTTATCTTCCATTGCGGTTAAATATCGCCTAGTATGATCGACACATCCAGGTATTCATTCATAAATAGTGCTTCAACAGGCGTGTGATTCATAAGCATTGATGCATAGTATTCGTAATCCTTTTACACATACCCATGACGTCTTCGTCCCGGAATACGTTTCCAAGAAATGCCGAGAACATGAAGGTGTCCAACGATTCTCTTTTGCCTCTCTGGTCCTCTCGTACCGTCGTCGTAATATTATATATACGGGGCCACGTGGTAAGACCCATCCGAAGCATCTGAGAAGCCTGATCCCTTCAGGGCGTCGACGGAAATGCGTCACTTATGATTGGTTTACCTTCTCGGGAGGAAGAGCATGTTGCAGCTCCGGAATATTCCGGAAGTGTATCTCCGAAGAGATGAAGCATCAGACGCGGAATTATCTTCGGAACCGATCCCGACGCTTCTTATACAAGTACAGTATAAAGATATACTGTATGATGTACGGTATCCTCGTTTCCGTTCTCAGTCGAATGCCGACGAGAACATTGAATTTAACGCTGAAGGCAAGAGGCACGCGATAATCAATGAACTGTCGAATTGGCTTGTTTGGAGTCGTTGGTCACGATCGAAGCTGAGACGCAGCCCTTACTGAAAATACTGTCATAAACCGGTGAACTCTCTTCTCAACGATCTTGTCTACAGGGATTTTCACTGCATGCCTTTTTTTTTTTTGGTATCATGGGGATCTCTCCTTGTGCTGTAAGGGTTCTCTGCAATGATTCTATAGCAATGAACTTTTTCTGGTCCATTGAATTTTGTTGCATGCTGGAGAATCCACATGCATGGGATTTGTGCAGTTTAACGTCACCTGGACTACATTTTGGAAACTGGAAAAAATATTACGAGGTAGAGTGCGTCAGATGTCGCAGTGAGCTGAAAAGAGGAATCGTACGTAGAATCCGCTCTGGAAGAAGCTTTTTTTTTTAAAGAATCCAGAAACGTTTTTAAAAACAAAGTTCCACCAAAGATCTGAGAAACCAAATGTTGAATTTCTTGCACAGTATTTTGAAACGAATTAGAAATAATGTTCAGAGAAAAGCTCTCACCAATATTAAGCACTTGCACGAGATTACAAATCCTCACACTGTATATGTTTTACGCGTTTTTCTGCTAGATATAAAGGGAAAAGTGCGAAGACTTTTGTACATTTTGCAACAGTAAACATAGCTTTTCTGTATTAACATGTTTGTGATGAGTATTTGTTCTGCATGATAAGTTTATAGCACCCGCACAGAACACCAGAAATTGTTTTGAAAGCCACGCATCAGTAGAAAACAATGGAAAAATCAATACCCTCATTTTAAACAAGGAATGCAATAGATTGAGTGAATATAACAATCCTCCAAAATATCCGGGAAAAGTTGCTACTTGGATTACCCATAATTGAAAGGTTTTTTTTACTTGTAAAAATGTTTCAATGCATCTTTATTTGGCTGCATCCTTGGAGGATTTTCTGAGAAATTTTCAATGTTGAGAGGCTGTGCGAACAATGTGCAGCATGCATTTTAAATGTTAACGTCCTTATCTATCAAAATCTGCCAAAATTTGATTTCATTTGAGAATTTTCCCTCATTGGAAAGGAAAACGTGCGTTTCTGTCGCATTACGATATCCACGCTGATTTGCTTAATCTTGATTGAAGAAATTTTGATTAGAACCCATAATTGGAAGGATGCAAAGTATATTTTATTGCTCATGAAATCCGTCATTTTATACTACAGTATTCTTGCTCATCTTGGAAGTGAAGTAGGAATCTTTAAGGGAAAGTCGAGTTTAATAAAGAATAGTTCCATTTCAGTTGTTCATTGACCTTGGTATGCATAGAGCTTCATGGCTTTTACCGATTTTCATACTTTTTTCTTAAGAAATGTAAATTTTTTGCTTCAATTTGGTATCTTTGATAAATGAGGCCCTCCATGCAAGGCTACTTTTAAATGCGTTCTTGCCAAAGTTCTTCAGTTTTTTCTCCCGAGATTTTGTGACGAATTGCACAGAAATCTGCATGATTTCTGCCGCACAAGAGCTCAATATAATGTTTAAAACTTCACCTCAATGGTATTTTCCGCACGTTTTCTATTCAATCTCATTTCCAGCGCATTCTTTTGGACTCAAATTGATCCGATTTTTTAAAATTTTTGAAGCCCTTCCGCTTCTAAAGGAAGCTTGATCGTTCACTTTTTCCTGTTCATCATGATTCGCACGCAAAAATCTGTCTATTCCACTGTTGGGAATAATAACATCATGATATTCTAAAACTATTGAAGGCACTGCTTTTGGAAGCACTTGAACTTTTTATGCATGTGTTATTTCGGTTATTTAATATGCTCTGCAAAAAGCTTGGATTTCAGCTTGCGCGCAAAAATGTAAACTTCGTCATGATGAAGAAGTCGCCATAAATTCTGATACTCATCTTCGTTATTATGAAGTTGTCCTGCAGAATTTGTTCAGTACTCGTTGGAAAAAATGCGATGAAATTGCATGAAGTCGTAGTGATGTACAAATCACTTGAAAGATCTCGACGAGTTTGTTGCAATAATCAAGATAATGTTATCGTCATTGAACAATGACCATTGCCTCACAATCATCAACCTTGTCCGAAATCACACGGTGACCACATCCTGTACTTGCTAAATGTCATTTCAAGACAATGATTTACAGGTGATTCCTTGATCTAAATCATAGGCGCACATTCAGCTACCACAACTGGAACGAAAATTTCCTTCAGGAAAATATATTGGCGCAGCCTTGCGCGGAAAAAGTAGACTCTATACGTCATGTTTTGACGAGATGGGAAACATGAAGTAACTCACCTCAGTGAGAAGAATTTATCGTAATACTGTAGATATTTGCCAAAGAAATCCATCGAAGGCCGTCATATAGTGGGAAGCGTAATTCAATCCTACGGGATAAACTATGTATGTTTTAACGTCTTTGAAAATTAGAATGCGTTTTTCAATACTTTAGTAGCAAATCTAATATTTTATAATTTTGCTGCTTTTTAGACTACAAAAAATTAGATGCAAACATAATTGGTGTATCAAGAGTGTCCCTAAGTAGAAATATCCCTAAGTCAAGTATCATTTTCCCTTAGACTTACATTATATATTTTTAATTGGTGTTTTATGGACAAAATACTCCACCATAATTCCATGAAAATAAAAATTGTCTCCCAATTGGAACTGATTCAATCAGTATATATCAACACAATATGTACATTTGAGGAATTAAATACTGATGCCTCTGTACAGTACATAGAAATGTTGGCATTCTCTGTAAAAATATCATACAAGTGAAAAAGAGAGAATAAGGAAGTCATCCGAGACCAGGAAACAGATTTTCTCTGAGAATATTCCCAGACCTGTCAATGGCAAATGGCGAAGCAAAAATGAATTGTTCGCGGCGACGATATAGAGATATTTATTCATTTTATTTTT